>JAJIBD010026375.1:0-82120 GCA_021461705.1 Cryptotis parvus
CCCTGGCAAGGCGATGGCATGTCATGGCACTGCAGGTGTTGGCTGGGAATCATCAGTGGGGTCCTGGTCCCTGGAAGCACTTCCTGGGAGCTCCCTTTCTCCAAACCCCTTCCAAAAATATTTTAAAAAAAAGAATTTGACTTTCACTACCACTACTGGCACAAACACTTGTTTTTTTTCAAGAGAGCGGTTGAAGGGGAGTGAGTCATCCTTTTAACGTTTCAAGAAAAATGCGAGCAAAAAATTCCTTCTGTGTTTTTCTCTCTGTGGTCTTTGTTATTTTGTTTTTGGGAGAGCCACACCGATCAGTGCTCAGGACTTGCTCCTGGCCCTGTGCTCAGGCATCATTCCTGGTGCTGCTCTGTCTCTGTCCTTGTGATTGTCCATGTCTCTGTCTGTCTCTGTGTCTGTCTGTCACTGTGACTCTGTGTCTGTCCCTGTGTCTGTTTGTCTCTGTCTATCTCTGTCTCTGTGCTTGTCTATCTCTGTCTGTATGTCTGTCTGTGTCTCTGTCTCTGTCAGTCTGTCTCAGTCTGTCTCTATGTCCATCCTTTCTCTCTGGGTAGAGCATTCTTTCCTCTCTCTTGACCGACTGTGTACACTCTGCTGGGGGACTGCCCTGTGGGGTCTTGCTGATGCAGAGGCCTGGTTCCACAGAGCCAGGAAGCTGACTGCAGATCCAGAACACTCACCTTTACCAAGACCTGAGCCTGCACAGCTGCAGTGAAGGGGTGGACGGAGAGAGCCAGGGCGCTGCACTCATGCCTGGGAAGTGGAGAGAGCCGCGGGCTGCACTCCTGCCTAAGCTCCTGCTGCTCTTGGCTGCCTTTACCTTCATTTTTTTGGGCTTTTTTTTGGTCACACCCGGCAATGCTCAGGGGTTTCTCCTGGCTCTGCCTCAGGAATTACTCCTGGCGGTACTCAGGGGACCATATGGGATGACGGGGATCGAACCCGGGCTGGCACGGGCCAGCCACGTGCAAGGCAAACGCCCTACCCGCTGGGCTATCGCTCTGGCCCCTACCTTCATTTTGCCTCCGCTTCTTCTCCCCCCTTCTCCATCCTCTGCTCAGGCACCTGTGCAGCCTCGCAGGTGCTTAGACCTGCCTGCCCTGTCAGTGCCCCATCAGCACTGCTGAGACGAGATGCCATCTCTGGCCAGCCCTTATAGGCACCCTGGCTTCTGCCAGCCTTGTAGGTGCAGGTGGCAAAGCCCAGAGAGATGAGGAAGATTCAGAGAGGGAAGGAGAGAAGGGGTTTCAGATTTTTTCTCCTCCATAAGTAGAGAAAAAGAAAAAGCAAAAGAGCGAGGAGGGAGATAGGAGGAAAAGGGAAAAGGAGGAGAGAGGGAGAAAGAGAGGATCTGAACGAGTCCCAGACATGGTAGTGAGCAGAGAATGGATTCCAGAAAGACGATGGGAATCAGGTCGTCATTTTGAGTTCTTATGGGGGCTGATCCCTGAAATGCCTCAGCCGGTGTGCGAGCAGGCCCAGGGCTGAGATCCTTGGCCTGTGTGGGATAGGGTGGTTGGTTCTCAGGGGCAACCAGGAGCTGAATTCCTGCTCACCCAGAGTGAGAGAAGCAGGAAAAGCTGGACTTCCTGGGATGGAGAGTCATGGGGGTCTCCCAGGCATCTGCTCCCTTCTTACATGAGAGTCCTATGAGTCAGAGCGGTGGAGCTGCAGACCAGGCCAGCGACCTTGGGAGGATGTCCTGACCCTGATAAAGCACACTTGGACAGTGATGGAGGGAAAGTATATCCATCCCTTCTCTCCTGTCCCTCCCACAGCAGTTTAGGGGATGCTGGGGGTCTGTAGCACATCCCAGCACCCTCTGCCCTCCAGCGTGGCTGCCCAGTTGGCAAGGTGGCAATGGCTCACAAGAGAAGATGACCCTGCTGGCACTCAGCGGACCATGGGCAGCCCAGAAGGAAACACCTGGAGATGGAGGGAAGCCCTGGGACATGGTGCCCACAGGTGACACACGGGCCTCCCGGCAGGAGCACCAAGAACCGTCTCCCTGAGACTCACCTTCTGTGAGCCAGCGGGAGAACTCAGCCCCATCACCAGACAACTGCACGGATCCTCGCTGGCCCTCAGCTGGCCGTGGTCTGGGCAGCACCCAACTTTCAAAAAGAGCGTCCAGACTGCTGCTGGGTGACTCTTGGACAGTGCAAGGAGTCTGTGGTTTCAGTCATTTACTAAGAAATGACTGAAATGGTTCATAGTACAAACAGACAGAAGATGGATAAATCCTCCATCTCACGTGGAACTTCAAGACATTTTTGTTTCAGTTGCTGTTACAGCTAAAGTATTGACTGAGGGACAGGGTCAAGGCTAACAGTTACTTTTCTTTTCCCAGAAGGTGAAGCACATATTTATTTGTTTTTTATATTTTTATGAGCTTTGGCAAACCTGTTCTTTTTCTTTTATTTGTAAATATTTGATTTTTTTAAATATATTTCACTGTAACTTGGATGGAACTGAACAATTTTTGTTTTACTTAGAACTATACAGTGGCGATCTATGTCCCTTTTCATCTTTTTTAAAATTAAAATTTATTATTTATTGTATTGAATCACCGTGAGATAGTTATAAAGCTTTCATGATTGGATTTCAGTCATACAGTGTTCCAACACCCATCCCTCCACCAGTGCACATTTCCCCACCACCAATGTTCCCAGTATCCCTCCGCCCCCCTGCCCCCAGCCTCCTGTCTCTGTGGCAGGCACTTCTCTCTCTCTCTCTCTCTCTCTCGCTCACTCGCCGCTTGCTTGCTCACTCGCTAGCCCCTTTTGGGAATTATGGTTTGCGATACAGATACTAAGAGGCCATCCTGTTTGGTCTTTCACCCACTGTCAGCTCACATGTCCCGTCCAGATCGATCCCTCCCAACCATTGTCAGAGTGGTCCCTTCCCTCCCCCAACTGCCCTCTCCCCAGCACTTGAGGTAGGCGTCCAACCATGGACCAATCCTCCTGGCTCTTGTTTCTACTGCCCTTGGGTGTTAGTCTAATACATGCTATGCTTTTTTACACCACACAAATAAGTGCAGTGATCCTCTGTCTGTCGCTCTCCTTCTGACTCATTTCACTCAGCACGATGCTCTCCAAGTCCATCCATTTAAAAAGTGAATTTTATGACTTCATTTTCTTCTAACAGCTGAATATTACACCTTTACTTTCATCTTTTCAAAACATGTTTGATGATAAAACCAATGCCCAATATATCATGTATTTTTACTTTTTTATTTTGGAGGGGGATTTGTGGTCATACCTGGTGATACGTTGTGCTTCCTCCTGGCTCTGTGTTCAGAGACCACTCCTAGATGCGCTCAGGCCTCATACGAGGTGCTGGGAATCCAACTGGGGTCCGCCAGGTGCAAGGCCAAATGCCTCAACCTCTGTGCGATCTCTCTTGCCCATCCTCAGTTAGATTTTAAATCCATTTATGTCACGTAACTGCCCCCCAACACTTGACCTAATAAACAATATTGTAGAAACATATCTATATGCAGTCCTTTGTCTATAATTTGATATTTTATTAGAAAAGATTCTTGGTAGTAAAATTATGATGGATACAGTAGGGATCACGATCTCGATCACGATCACGATCTTCCCGTTAATCATCTATTTGCTAGAGCGGGCACCAGTAAAATCTCCATATGTCCTGTCTCATGCCAGTAGAGCAAAGGGCATCGGCTTGCTACAGGAACATAAAGAGCCTCAAACCATTATATTAGGTCATGGGAATGACCTAATATAATTGTTACTGGCATTTGGCATGTCAAATACAACACGAGCAGCTTGCTAGGCTTGCCGTGCGGGAGGCATATTCTTTAAACACCTCCAAATAAAGCATTTATTGATGAACCGCAGGGTCGCAAGTGGCCTCACGAGCCGGGCTGTGATGGGCTGATCGACTGGGTGGAGTTCTGAAGAGAGGGAAGTCCGGATGTGGAAAATGGCGGCGCCCGTGGAGTGGGTGGGGTGTCGTCTGGCTTGTTGTGAGGTTCTGCCGGGTGGTGGGCCAAGGCTAGAACCCACCATGCCTCCTGACTGCCTCATGAACGGCTGGGCACAGGGAGAGCAAGGAACCGCTCTCTACCCCATGTCTAAGAGTCTCTGGACCAGCATACCTGCAGTAGGGAAGGAGAAAGATAAAAACACTTTGATGGTCCAGGTCACTTATTGGCCAAGTGCTTCTCAGAAAGTTGTATAAATAAAAGCTTTTACTCTGTTTCATCCACCTATGTGATGTCTACTCACTCTGACACCGGTGATTGCAGCTTTAAATCTTGGTTAATGCAACTACATGCCTTTAATTCCAAATTTTTCAATTATTAGTGATATTGATCAGAAATAAAACTGAGTTATAACTTCGTGTTTCAGCACCACCTTTGGAAACGAACAGAGACAATTCCCTATTTCATTACTAGAATTTTTTAATTGCCAATTAAATATTCACGGGAAAGACATTTTCCACTATGAAATGAATCATATTTTCAAGGACAAAGGAAAGACTAATAACATTTTTGAGAATTTGCTCCATGTTCTTATTAGTTGAGAAATTTTATTGTTACAGAAGATGAGGAAGCTGGACCTCAGAAAGTTTAAGTAAGGCTTTTAGGAATTTTTACTTGTTAAGTGACTTCAGTGCGAAAGCACATTAGTCTTGACTTCAAAGTCTAGGGTGATTTAGATAATATAGTTTTCAATAAATAACGACCTATTCTTATTTTCATGGCACAGAAGCAATGTGAGGTGTGCTGAGAGCATTGCCACAGACGGCCTTTTGGAGAACTGAGTGCTGGAAAGTAGCAAGATCATACTGAATTAATTCAGCGAATAAGAAAAAAGGAGAGACGCTTGCCTAAAAATAGAAATATTGCACAAAAGTGGCAGGACAAAAACAAATATGGTTTAAATTTTTTCATGTCACACATGGTCTTAAATTAATTCAGACAATTATAAAGATCACTGAACAAAAACATTTTTTCTTTTTAACATCCAGTCAAAAGATCAAGTGCTATTTGACCAAGGTTCACTTCTTCTTAAAATACGTACTATCCCATCACAAATGTCTGACTTAACTGTATCACACAAAGCTTTGATGCTTGCTGGCAGTTATAAGCCATGATAAAAATGAAAGAACTAGCTATTTTTAGGCATACAGAAGTGTTTTTAAGTTCTAAAATATAAAAAAATAGTAAGCCTGATCTTGAAAATTGATTACTGTTTTAAATGGAAAAACAGCTTTCTCATTAGATTGCTCTTTAAGATATTACTTTGTGAGCATTCCTTTATCTGGGAGGTATGCTCCCGAATAAAGTTTATTTAAACTTTATTTAAATAAAGTTTATTTAAAGTATAAAAGTTATACTTTGCTTAATTTGTAAAAATGTTTATCTGATATGAAGAAAATGTAGGTAAATATATATGTAGACTTTGGATAAAAAGAATTTTTATAAGTATTCTAAGGTTCCTACAGTGAAATATTGGTCCAATACATGCAAAACATGAATAAAAGGATTATACTCAGTATGAATATACTTATCTATCATCTATACCTTATAAGTAATGCACATATTATCAATAACCATGTAGAATTTGCAGATATGAAAGTAAGCTATTTCTCTCTTAAAAATGGCATTAACACATTTGTTTGGAGTGATATTAGCTCTGATTCTCTGGAAAAAAAGGAGAAGAACCTAATATGTGAAGTTTATTCTGACCATTTAAATTTCCCAAATTACTGAGGTATAAATACAATCACCCAATACAGAACGGTTCTATGCATGCTCCTTCATGTTGTAACCCATAGAGATGGCTTCCTTTCATTTTCCTACATTTTTTTATCATTTGTGCTTTCATTGTCAAAAAAACTAAAGGTAAACAACATGCATTACAGTGTACCAAGGTTTGTTTAGACTCCAAAAGTAACAGCACCTTTTAAAACTTGGTGTTCACATTGGCTCTGGAATAAAAGTAACCGTAAAGCAAACAATTACTGACAGATATGAGAAATGGTGACTGGGACCCTAGCTAGAGACAGAATTGCAGCAGTTTGCATCTACGGCCCATGCCACAACCTTCTTTTAACCAACAACATTGCGAGCAGGACCCTGTCTTTGCTAGAGCTTCAGGGGAGCAGCAAACTTCTAAAAGAAAAATGAAAGGTGAATTTCTGGGGGGGTGGTAGTGAGGCTGATTCTGGCCTTTGCTGCTGGCATCAGATGCTGAGGATGCTTAAGAAGTCACTCCCCTGCCGGCCCAGCTATAAATTCCTTGCTTGCATTTTCCACAAGCAAATGAAGTTGCAAAATAGCTGTTTGAATGCTCGAAACACTTCATACTTCTGTGGTGGGCTAGGAATGCGGCGAGGCGGAGGGAGATCAAAGGACGGCTTGCGTTTCCCTCCCCCACCCACCTCCTTTTTTTTTTAGCCAAAATGTCACTAGTAACATACATGAAATTATTACTTTTAACCTGGTTTCTTGGCTGGCATTAGCCTCAAGCTCACAAAAGCATTAAAACAGAGACAAAAGAATTCAAAAGAGACACTAAACTGGAAGCATTTGAACATTAAGAAAAAGAATGCTATTATTTAATTAACATGTCATCCCCTGGAAGGCCAGGTGTTTGTTAGAAGTCAGCCTTATAAGTATTGATCCTTCTAACCCTCATAGGAGTTGACAAGATAATGTGGGAACAGAAGCTTTGACTGAAGGAGAAAAAAAAATGGCATGTCTGAAGACTTGTTTATAGCTGTGACTCTAGAGAAAAGACCCTTGCACAGCTGCCTCTGGCCAAGGTAGGGAGGGAGGATATTGCCTTCAGCACAAGTTAGTGCTTGTAGACAAGTTTATGATGTTTTTTATTGTTCTTTATTGAGATGCAAAGGCTAGACTGCAATCAGCTTTCAGTCTATGTTCACTCTATGTAGGAAACCTATTAGATAAAATTATATTTAGCTTGGATAACGTTGATTTCAGAAAATTGTTCCATTTAGGATACCAAGAAGGTGAACAGGAAATGAATGAAAAGATTCATAAATTATCCATGACAATTGAATTAAATTGTGTATTGTAGATGCCTACATAATATGCTATATACCATTTGCATAACTATATAAAGGCATGGCTGTGTGTGGCTGTGTGTAAATGAACAAGAATACCTATATACTGGGTAGATGCAACACATTCATTAATGTTTCAGAGAGATCAATAGTTAATGGATGTGTGGCACTGCTACATTTAGTTATGGTTTTTATAATGGCAATTAAATAAAAAATATGACAATAAAACATATGACGTATTTTCTGTTACAGAATGTTTTGAGCTGACCCTTTTCTACACAGTTTGAGGACATGTGATCGAATTATGACTGAGAATGTTCAGTGGGGCAACATGATTATAAGAAAAATTAGCAACATGCATAGCACATACATTTATGTACATTATCAGACTATTGGTCTGCCTAAGAGTGCAATAGCAAATGTACCTAGAAAAGATGTGCTATGAGGTATCCATCAGCACTTTCCATCATTTACAGCGAGGTGTCAGAGGATTTCATGGAATAACTGATGCTCTTTCAAAGGCATGAGGTGGCATTGCCTGTCTCTGGGGCTGGAAGCAGGCACCCCTCCTTACTCCGCAGGACTGCAGTGTTCTCCACGCAACAATAATTCGAACTTGGCTCTGTGGAAGACTAAGTGGAAGCAATAAATTACTCTTCTTTGAATATTTTAATTTCTAATTAGAATTAATTAAATTTAAATTTTTAATATCATATTAGGTGCTCACCAATTCACTTTTCCTGGGGCCACACCAAGGGAAGTTGGGGGTAGGGCAGGTGTCCGCTTCCTAATTTGTGGATTCTGATCTGCCCTTTGACACGCCATGTGTCTCCCTCCCAAACCTCCTGGGAGCCGGGAAGAAAGATTTCAGAGCAGCTGGGCCAAGAGAGAAGGAAGTTGGACCCTGGATTCCAGAGGAATGGCAGCCAGGCTCCCCAGCTGAAGGGAAGAAATCCCACATTCAAGACCTTCTCTTTGGAACTCCAGACAACTCAAATTAACCCCAGACTAGCCTTGGCCGTGTAGGAAAAACATAGTACACGGTACATATCCCCTTCATCCCTTCTTATTCCCCAGTAGAAAATAAAATTTTCTCGAGAAAGAAAGAGAGTGAAATATCTCAGGTTGATCTGTGGGGGAAATTCTAGAAGAGAGAAATATGCAAGACAAAAATACTTAACACAGTAATTATCTTACATGTGGGTCTATGATACTCGAGGTCAGGATTTTTATTTTTCCAGCCAATCATGGTGTTTGTTAGAATTTCTGCAGGGGCCTGGAGAGGTAGCGCCCAGATGAAACTCTCCTAGAGCATATTTATTGGTTGACCAAGTACCCCTATGTCCGTCCATAAGATGCGGGGAGTCCACTCCTTCCTGGGGTGAACTACAAAGGAAGTGGGATTTAATAATACACTCCGGGGCTCCTAAAAGCAAAACCAAGGCATTCTGGATAGCAGAGAATGCAAGACAGCATCGAAGAGCCTGGGAGACAGTCAAGGGGTTCACATTGTTCCTTCATGGCCAACCCAGAGGAATAGAGGACTGTTGCTTGGCCCAGAGTGCCAGGAACCCCCTACATTGATGGGAATGTACTGGATAAGAGGAGAATAAAATTAAGTGGCTCACGCTAAGGTACATCCAAAAGTGAAATAAAACAGGGCCTCAAGGTAGAACCTAACCAGGCTCAAAAGTAGAATCAAATATGGTACAGAGATAAAATAAAAGTGAAATAAAATAAAAGATAAAAAGGGGACTCAAAGGTAAAATGAAAGTCGATGCTTGTGAAAGTTGTGAAGAGATTGTTAGGGTTTTCTCAAAGTTATTCTGAAGACTGCTGCATCGAGTTTAGATTTTTTTATTGTTAATTTTTCTATATTTATTTATTTATTTTGCTTTCTGGGCTTCACCTGGTGATGCTCAGGAGTTACTCCTGACTCCTCACTCAGGAATTACTCCTGGCAGTGTTCCAGGGACCATAGGGGATCCCAGGGGATTGAACCTAGATAAACTGAGTTCAAATGCAAATGCCCTACCTTCTGGACTATCACTCTGGTCCTGCTAAGGTATTTCTTGAGTGAAATGTGACCAATTAAAGGAGACATGAGTACGTGTTACCCTTCCTCCTGACTCAGTGGACATGCACCATGGGCAGAGCGTGCGTGGCCAGGCCTGCTGGGTGTTAGTGGTGTCTACTGATGTTATTGGTCAATGGGCAGCATGAATGGTGTTCATTCATGCTAATGATGTTCATGCTTCTTGTAGTCCACCATTAGTGGACATGCTATTCTTTCTCTAACCACAGGATCCTTTTTCTCTTAAAGCACGGTGAATAAAAGCAGCTTTATTCTGGATTGTTCCAAATCTTTCTGGATAGAGATTTTGAGTGTATGCACCGGGCAGGGGGTGGGTGTGAGGGTTCTGGACATGAAGGGAGCAGAGGAGACTAGTTCTCTAGACTTATCCTGAACAACTCTTATCTTTTTCACTGCATTTGCTAAAAGGGTGTTTTCCCAGAAAGTCCATGGAAGGTGAAACATCGTTGATTGGATACCATGTCTTTAAAAAATTCTTGAAATCTCCAGAACTGCATCCCCTATTTCTCCCGAAATCAGAAATTTACAGGAAGAGATTTGGGGATTCAGAAAATGATGCCCATTCAAGTGTGTGTCTCTGATGCCATTAGTGCCAACCTGGATTTAATCAGCATCTTTTCTCAAGATCGTGTTGGACCAGCTTGCTCAGGGTTATGATTTATTTTCAAAACAAAGCAAAATGTGTGGTTCTGAGTATCAGTTCTGGAGGCAAGCTCTAAAAAATATCTTCCCTGCCAGAGTTGCTAGGTAGGAGAGATATGAGGTATGTGTTGGTGCATTATTACCCACACATCTGGGTCGGAGCAATAGTACAGTGAGGGAGGGAATTTGCTTTGCATGGGGTTGATGCAGCTTTGATTCCTGGCATCCCATATCGTCTCCAGAGCACCTCCAGGATTAATTCCTGAGTGTAGAGCCAGGAGTAATCCCTGAGCATCTATGGGTGTGATTAAAAAAGAAAAATAAAGGAATATATAAGCTACACATCTCTAAGATTTTGTCCTTATTTAAAGAATCAGGGAAGTGTGAATAGTGAAAATTCTCTGTTTGTTTTAAAGACAGCAAACTGTTGAGTGACAGATTCTACCATGAAATGGCAATCTTGTGGAAATGGCAGAGTTCTATTGGTTTTTAATTTTCTTTTGCGGGTTTGTGCTCCACATCTGGAGTGCCTAGGGCTTACTCCTGACTCTGTGCTCAGGGCTCACTCCTGGTGATGCTCAGACACCCTGTGAGGTGCTAGGATCTAACTGGGGTCGGTTCCATGCACAAACTTTTAGCTTGGCCTGTCTCTCCAGCCCTGGTGCCCTGTCTTATTTGATATAGATGGAAGAATAACACAGTACTTGATATTCCCAAATCCTTGTGGGTCTCTTGGGCTTTTAGATCTAATCCCAGCAGAGTTGTTCCCTACAGAAACCAGTGAGCAGATCCCATTCTACTGCAGAACAGCCATCAGAGACCTGTGCACCAGGCACAGTGCCTGAAACTGGGGGTAGCGGCAAGGTGGTATCTGGCTGGGAAGAAAGGTTATTGGGCCAGTGCTCAGAGACATCAACCCTCTGCCTCCCCAAGCACCTGAGACTATCTGTAAGAAAGCACAGGAGGGACTGGAGGCGGGAGTACAGCAGGCAGGTACCTGCCTCACCCACAGCACCACAGTGGATCCCGAATTCTGCAAGTCTGATCCCTGAGCACAGAGCCAGGAGTGAAATCTGAACACCACTGGGTATGGCCCCAAACCAAAGTCAAAGTAAAGAATATGCAGAAACTAAGCCAGGGACGCAGTCACTGTGAGTGAGCAGCTGCAGAGAAAAGTGCAGTGATGACCCCCAACAGCCCAAGCAAGCAGCAGACCGCTGTCAACTTCATATCTGGGACTGTGGTCCATGTACTTGGTGTCAGCCTCTGACTGCAGGGGGTAAGGGTCCTCAGGGGAGGCCACCACCTGCTTCTTTGCAAAGACCCTAGAGCTTGCATCTCCCTCCAAATAGCATTTTAAAGATCCCCATTGGTTGGGGCTGCTTAATCACACTGTCCACTCTATTTTCTTCCTATGAATTCCAAGGACTAGCAGCTGGATGGACTGTTGCATAAGCCTGTGAATTTACTGAGAGAAGAGTGAGCAGAGACAAACGGAGCAGTGACTCATTCTTTCCTCTCTGATATTATAGTTCTGCCTTGCACATAAAGGGATGTTTCCTAGCTGGGCAGACCGGGCCTCTCTCTAAGAGCTGGGAGAAAAATACAACCCTGCCTTCTAAGTGACAAGGAATAGTCATGACTCACAGCTATTCTTCCTTACACAGAAGGAAAATTTGGGGTGGCAGTTTGCATTCAAGAGAGTACGGTATGTAGGTCAGCTTTGCACTTCTTGTGGAATGTCCCAGATAAAGCTGAGAGAGGGACACTAGCACCCACGGAGTGCTTTGGATTTCAGCCCATACCCAGACTTCCCACACCTGATGAGGACACCTCAGCTTGCCTCCAACTGGACCAAGGACACAGCACCCAAGAACCAGCATTTATTAACCTTGCAAAGGTAGTTCAACATGGTACTAGGGAAAAGCAGTGCCCAGGGAGGACAGTTGGAAACGTGTGCTCATTGGTGTGGTGGGTAACCAGAGTGTTTTGTGAAATCAGTGTTTGAAGGGTGGGTGATGAGCCCAGAAGGCTTAATGCACAATAACGATATGTGGAGACTCCTGAGATGGATTTATCAGAACTATGAACTAGAATAGTACTGCGGATAGATTAATTAAAATGTTTTCCATTTCCATTGCATGGGCATAGAGTAAGCAAGTTCTCCATGAACAGATCTTAGAGACCCAAATGGGGAAGTTGTGGCTGGACTCCAAGGCAGGGAGAGAGACTCTGCAAGCAAGGCTCCACATTGCAGCTCTGTCTGTGGTTAGTTCTGTGCTGCTGTGGGCTGTGTGAACTGTTGGCCTTTCTATGGTCATAATAAGGGGCTTTTCTGGGAGACATCCTTCTCTGCAGCAACCCCATCTTCCACCCCGCCGAAGGAGGCAGCATCTCAGGGTGGAGCCTCTGGTCTGGAGTATGCCAGAAATGAGTTTCACTTGCACTGCCTGTAGAATTTCATTATTTTTTATTCCCTCATTTCTCAGGAGATCCTGGGGTGATCTCAGTGGAGGGCTCCCAGGAGCAATGGACGGTTTCTTTTCTCTTTTCCACATTTTCTGTAAAGCAAAATATATTCACAAAGCATTTTATACAAGAGAGACATAAATTAGGGAGTTCCACTCTGGAGCTGCAATTTAGCCACATTCAAGAGCGAACCATGGTTGGGAGGTGAGGGCCGTGTCCTGTTAAAGAAATAGCATTTCCTTTCACCAACGACTTTTATTTTGACACTGTGATGTGCATAGTTGTTTATATTAGGGTTTCAGGCATGCCGTGTTCCCACCTCTAACTCCAGCATCCTGTGACCCCAATCCTCCCCCACCCTTACTCCTCAGCAGACATTTCCCACTGAATGATCCTAGATCTTTAGAACGACTTCTCTTGCTGGGGCCTCTGAAGATGTGGATGGTCCGCTTTGGTTCACTTTCGTCATACTGGACAAAGGCTGGAGCTGCCGGGAGAAGCCTCACATGCTGGAAGTAGACTCTCTCTGATGGTTCCCTGGAGCTCAGGCACGATTTGGGGCATTGCACTTGACCTATGCTAAAGCCTTGTTCTCCCCAATAGCAAAACAAAATCAATACTGCACAGTATTGATCTACTTTGTGGGGCTCTTTGGGGGCTTAGGAGAAAGATGACATTTGCTATTTCCAAGAATTAAAACATACTGCAATATATCATTTCATGTTTATTAGATGAGAAAATAAAAACAACAGAGTCCTGAGTAAATTTACAGTAGACATTTTAACTACAGCAGTAAAATCGGGGTGTAAGGATGCTGGTGTGTAAAATCGGAGTGTAATGATGCTGGTGTGTCTCGTGCGACATTTTTCCACGTAGAGAACCTGCTCCATGATCAGGTGTCTCACCAAATACTCCACACAGTCAAGCAGTAAATCGCTACTCAGCTGAAATGATGAAATAAGAAATTTTGGGCTAGTAAAAGGGTACAGAATGTTTTCAAATGTTATATGGACTTTCTAATTCTTCTTAAGGCTTTATAATAATATGGGAACATGCAACAGCAATTTGGGATTTTTAACTCACATGATCTTTAAATTGGTATTTTAAAATGTATTAGCATTTTCTAGGACAGTGAAAAAGAGTAATTGTCGAACACTTCAAATACAATTATATAGAATTGTAAGTGATTTAAAGTTTTCTAATGGGTCTCTCCAAACCTACAAAGATTAAAGGGTCAAAAATAGCAATTTGACGAGATTGGAGATAGTTCATATGATGGCAAAAATCCTGGATCATCATTACATTTTTATGATTAGTAGGTGCACAGCACTCAAGCTCTCCTGTGTACATAATTTCAGAATCAGAAAGAGGAATGAAATGAATGCGTAGTCTCTCTGTCAGTAGTCTCCTCATATGTAAATAAAATATATAAATCATAACATTTTAAGCTAAAACAGCACTTTCGAAAGTTCAAGTTTCTTTTGATCTATAAAAAGTAATTTATGGCTGCATAGTAGGCAGAACAAAGGTTACCAATCCAGGGCCCAAATTATTAAATAGAAAAGACCAAGGTGGGCATAATTGTTTTTACGTTTCTGACAGAGGCCATTTTTCACAGGCTGATGCTCAACTGGAGGGTAGGAGAGGGAAAGGGTGGGGGGGGGATAGGATGGGGAGGGGGAGAGGGTGGAGAATGGAGTGAATGGGGGAGGGAGAAAATGGGAAGGGGAGAGAATGGGGGAGGGGAGAAGATGGGACGGGGTGGGGAGGGAGATCATGGGGGAGGGGAGAGAAGATGCACCGGGATAAACAGTAAGGTGGGGTAGGTGGGCTGGGTCGAGTTTGGATCTTCTGTTTCTGCAGAGATGATCCTACCCGAACTCGGATATGAAGCAAGCCCATTTCTCTCCCCAGCCACAGTGATCCTCCCACCACAGAGCTCACGTCAGAGCATCTGTTGCCCAGCAAACTCATTCCTGGGAGCAGTTTACAGCAGGAGTGGCTTTGTGAACACAATCTCCTTCATCTCTGAGAGGCAGAGCTGAGCTATGTATTCCTTAAAGTCTTCTAGATACAAAGCTCTTTGTTTTTACTGGGATGGATGAATATAATCACGTGAATTAATGGAATGATAAGAAATACATAGTAGGAGGCAGGTGTATGGGGCATGTTTAAGCAGATCCGGGTTTGCCTGGGAAGTGGCTTAGTGGTAGAGTGCATGTCTTTCATGTGGCGTGCCATGGGTTCAGTCCTCAGCACCATATTTATGGTCAGTAGTTGAAGACCAGGGAAATGGTTCAAAGGGCTAAGCACAGATTTTGTGTGTGGGAAGCCTGGGCTCAATGTGCCACATGATCCCCAAATACTGTTGGGAGTGACTGTGCTGAAGAACAGCCCAAGGGCACCAGATGTGGCCCCAAAACATTGGGGGAAACGTCCATAAGAAACAAGCTGAGAAATGAGATATTTACTAATTGCTTTTCACCACTATGGGATGACTCATAAAAATAGACATAGATCATCGATTCCTTCCATAGCTGCAGCTGCATCAGAAGTGGCCAGGATATTTATACCAGTTCTATCTTTTTTATAAGTATTGTATTATACCACAGTGAAATATACAATTACAAAGGTGTTCATATTTGGGTCTTGGTCATACAGTGTTCCAGCACCCATCCCTCCACCAGTGCCTATCTCCCACCACCAATGTCCTGGGTTCCCTCCCCCTTCCCCCAGCCCACCTCTATGGCAGGTTCTTTATTTCTTTCCCTTTTCTATCTCTTTCTCTTTTCCTTCCCTTCCAGATTGCAGATTACAGAACATACATTAAAGGGTTGTTGTGTGTATCTTTCTGTCTGTATTTAATGCTCAGTTTTAGGTTGGTATTAGTACTTTTTGACAATTTTAGCACACTGTTCCATTTTCTGTCTTACCTATCCTCTGACTCCCACACATTTGTGATAATTTCCACCTTTGACAAAACCTCCTGATACATGTTTCACTTGACCTTGGATATTGGTATCATAATACATACATATATATTTATGTCATGCAAATAAATGCAGTCATTCTATATCTGTCTCTCTCCTTCTGGCTAATTTCATTCAACATGATCTTCTCCATGTCCATCCATTTATAGGCAAATTTTATAACTTCATTTTTCCTAACAGCTGCATAGTATTCTATTGTGTAGATGTACCAAAGCTTCTTTATCCAGTCATCGATTCTCGGGCACTCTGGTTGTTTCCAGATTCTGGCTATTGTGAATAATGCTGCTATGAACATAAAAGTAGGGATGGTGTTTCCACTTTGTATTTTTTGGCTTCCCAGAGTAGATTCCCAGGAGTGGTATGGCTGGGTCGAATGGGAGTTCAATTTCTAGTCTTTGGAGGAATGTCCATATTGTTTTCCAGAAAGGCTGTACCAGCCGGCATTCCCACCAACAATGGATGAGTGTTTCCCTTTTCCCCACATCCACGCCATCACTTGTTGTTGTTGCTCTTTTGGATATATATGTGCCAGTCTCTGTGGTGTAAAATGATATCTCATTGTTGTTTTGCATCTCTCTGATGATTAGTGATGATGAGAATTTTTTCATATGTTTTTTGACCATTCGAATTTCTTCCCTTGTTGAAGTTTCTGTTCATTTCTTCTCCCCATTTTTTGATGGGGTTGTTTGTTTTCTTCTTGTAAAATTTTACCAGTGCCTGATATATCCTGGATATTAAGCCCTTATCAGATGGGTATTGGGTGAATATTCTTTCCCATTCTGTGGACTGCCTTTGTATCTTAGTAGCTGTTTCTTTTGAGGTGCAGAAGTTTTTGCTAAAGCAATCCTCGGGAAAAAAGAAGATGGGGAGGCATCACCTTTCCCAACTTCAAACTGTACTACAAGGCAGTAGTAATTAAAACAGCGTGGTATTGGAATAAAAACAGACCTGTGGACCTATGGAATGGAATTGATTATCCTGACACCCAACCTCAAACACATGATCATTTAATCTTTGATAAAGGTGCAAAGAGTCCAAAATGGAGTAAGGAAAGCCTCTTCAACAAGTGGTGTTGGGAACACTGGGCAGCGACATGTGAAAAAATGAATTTGGACCTGTGTCTAACACCATGCACAAAAATCAGATCAAAATGGATTAAAGATCTCAATATCAGACTTGAATACATAAAGTATAAAATATAGGAAAACCCCTCCACGACATTGAAGCTAAAGGCATCTTCAAAGGTGAAACATCACTAACAAAGCAACTAGAAGAAAAGATAAACATATGGGACTACAGCTCTATCTTTTGGACATGGCTGAGAAATGAAAGGACTTAGCAAGGACCTCCCAGTTGACTTTCGAGAGAGTCTAGGGACAGTTTTTGATCTGTGGGATCAGAATTGTTCAAATGAAGCATGAGCTGGCAGGGCTGCTTCGTAGAGCAACCGTCCATGTTCTGGGTGTTCCTAAGACAGACTTGGCACCCAGACAGAGTGTCTGGACTTCTGAGAGTACTTTATGAAGCTGTCTCACAGACGCTGCCTCCCTCATGGGATGAGGGAAAAAATGCAAGAGCAGACAGACAGCGACCATCACCTGCAAACTGCAAGGAGGCCCCCAGGGAAGAGAATTTATGACTTGTTGATGATGATGGAATCAATAAAGACAACTGCAGAAATAGATCTGAGCCTCAGTGATCACACCAGAAATGTGAATCCTTGAAAGGAAGGAAGAAGTTGTGCTTCTCCTCAGCAAGGCTTTGGAGCAAGCACCTTGCTGAGTTCAGCTGCATTTCATGAAGCTACTTGAAAAACAAGTTTTAGAAAAGCATTAGGGGAGGATAGAAATTATAATGGGTAGGACATTTGGCCTGCACACTGCTAACCCCATTTTAACCCCTGGCTTTACGTATGGTGTCCTGAGCACTAGCAGAAGTGATCTGTTAGCACCACTTGGTTGTGGCTCCAACCCAAATGAAAATGAGCAAATTTTATCCGAATTATGGTAAAACACACACAGGAACTTAATCCTCAGGAAGTTCTAATGAGAAGACCACTTTTACTCTCAAAGCACCAAACTTAAGACATTGGTGCCAATTCTGAAAAATTAGGAGTCACACAAAGGGGAAGTTCTATTAGTTTTTGCCGAGTTCACCAGGAAATAATTTGGGTGTGGAGCTGATCACTCAGGTATAAGAAAGTCAGCAGCCTTGGACCATGGAGATTATTGTGGGCCTGGAGTGCTGCCTGGCAGGTGTGAGGCCTTGAGCTTGACACCCGTCACACGAAGGCCCCAGACACTGCTGGGGTAGGGTCTGGAAGGATGTGAGACCACACCTGCTCCCAATCACATGGCTGTGACAGAGCACTGAGCTCGCTGCCTTTCACCTCTAAAACGAGAAGCACCCAAGAAGGTCACAGCACTCAGGAAGGTCACAGCACCCAGAAAGGCCACAGTACTCAAATCCTAGCTGGCGGTTCCCCCAAAGTGGAGCAAATATTAAAGCAAGGCCCAACTCCTTTATCAGTCACCACATCAACTCACCCAACAGCCCTGCTCTTCAGATTCATGAACTAAATCCCCAAAGAGATGCAAGCCAAGAAGCTGAAATTCATGAATACACCAGATCCTGAAAACTCTGGGGTTCCCTTGGGAAGGCAGGCAGCTGCACCTCACTCCACCGCTGCTGCCACAGCTAGAGTCCAACCCTGTAGCTTCACAAGAATCTCTACAGATTCATCCCAGCACTACAGATCTGAAAGCTTCTGGACTGCCCAGCCAATTTGTGACACCTTCAAATTCCAAAGTGCTGAAATTCCAGTAGGAGCACACCAAATGAGATGGGAAGGTAAAGGAAGACAACTAAACTCGAGACAATAACATGGAACTAGCAACAAACAACTTAAAAACTATCAGACAAGGACTCAACAGCCTTGTGGAGAGATATAACAATTTTCATGAATTTTATTTACGGAAGTATTTTCGATAATTCCTTTGGCCATTTTGTTGTAACAAGCAATATAAAACTAATTATTGTGTGACTGCTAAGTGGAAAGTCTTGGGGGAGGGGGTTGGGGAAAAGGGAACAATAGAGGCAGGAGGGTGAGTTGAAGTATCAAAAGCCCGTAACAACTGTATTATGAACAACTTTGTAAGCTGTAGAGTTTAAATAAAGTGAAAAGTAAATAAAAAGAATCTTGAGGGCCTGAGAAAAAGTACAGGGGTCAAGGCATTAACGTTGTATGAGGCTGACCCCAGTTCAATCCCTGACACTGCATATGTCCCCTGAAGCACAGCCAGAAGTGACCCCTGAGTATGAAGGGGTGTGGCCCCAAGCAAAATTAATAAACGAAAATTTAAAATGACTCTTAAGCTACTCACTTATTTCACTAGTTCTCTATACTCGGACCGTTTTAAAAAGTCTACATTATCCATTTCTAAGATAATCCATTCCTTTTCTTGAAAACTTCCTAAAGTTTTTGCGTGTTAGTATGAATATTTAAGAGTTTATGATGACTTTAGTTTTATTTATTTGTTTATCATTGGGTTTGGGAAGGGAAGTCGGTTCCACACTGGCTATGTTCAGGGCTAACTCCTGGCTCTGTGCTCAGGGATCACTCTTGGCAGGGTTTAGGGACCATATGCAGTGCTGATGTAGGTGGTCCCTGAAGGGTGGTTTATATGGGGTGGGAAGGAGAGACAGATGTTTACACTCTCCCCAGCTGCCTCTGCCGCCTGGGACCCGCTGGGCAGGCTAGGTCTCACCCAGGCTTTCCAAGGCTCTTATCTTTGCCTCCCTGAAGAATTTCAGGAGGATACGAGCAGTGAAGTAAAACAGATTTTATTTGGAGGCTTTAGAAAGGGGAAGGAGGAGAGAAAGTGAGTGAGAGAGAGAGACAGTACACATCTAAAGAGGAGAAATGAAGGCAACACTTGTGCTTGGGCACAACTTGTGTTTGACCACATGGGCACAAACAGCACAAGGGCTCAGGCAGCACATGCAGGCCCTTCTTTTGTTCAAGAGGACTTTTATAGGGCTTTTCTCAAGCTGCCCCATGTGGGGGTATGGCGGGCGCCTGATCACTCCTGTGTCATAAATTCATAATTGCTGTCCAGCATCCTCAAGGTCCTCTCAGTGCCTTCTCTGGGAAAGGTGGGGGGTCGCTCTGTAATTGCAGTCCAGCCTCTTCAAGGTCTCCTCAGTGCCAGATGGTCTTATCAGGTTCAGGCCTTGATTCATGGAACTTATGTTTCAGAAGTTCCAGGTCCATTTGCTATGGCCCCTTCCCCGTCTGCCTACATCAGTGCCAGTGACTAAATGAAGGTTGACCATTACAAGGCAAGTACCTTGCCCCCTGTACCTTTCTCAAACCCAGTTTACAGTGACTTTAAACAGGTTAAACTAAAGGGACCCAGACAGAATGAAGAACTTTTTTTTTCAAACACAGCAACAAGATGTTGGCTTTGGTTTAAGGAAATTAAATTACATGGCTTGATTTTATTTTCCTGTGTTGATACAACCTTAAATTGTCAACACAAAATTTCAAGGAAATATTTATTTTCCATTGTATACTTTCATGGAAAAGAAGGAAAAGTAAAAATAATCAAATTAAATAGAATTATGAACTTGATTATGATATGTTTACTAAGATAGCATTAGTATATGACAAAAGTGTTTAAAGAATACAGAAGAAAGTTTACATGGTGGTCTTGCAGGCAGATCAATGTTAAGAGTCTGTGAGCCATGGTCCTGTGAGTTTCTGATGGCATCTGTAAAAAAATATGACACCGAACTCTATAAAGTAAGGCGAAATATGTGCTCACAAAGCATGTGTCATCACAGGCCACCAGCACTTCATCTCTGGTTTTTAATTTTATGACGTTCTTTGATTTTTGTTACAGGGTTTCCTTGAATCTTATAAAAATTCATTTCTAATGTGGTGAAAGTGGCTTACCGAGTGCAAAACGTTGAGAGTTTCTTGGGTATCAACAAGGTTGACTGCAGCTAGAATGTGTTCGTGAGATTCTGAGAAATTGAGGAATGTGTTCTGATTTAGGGGCTCGTAGGTAAGGGACAGGGAGCCTGTGGATGAACCAGGGCAGCTCCTGCCCCACCCTGTCCTCTGCTCTCCCCCACAGAAGACATAGGCACCTCCAGGTAGAGGAACCCCCTTCCCCACCTGCCTAGTCCCCTGAGGTGTCAAGTGGGGTGCGTGCAGGAATCCAACCCCAAACCACCTGATTCACTTTCACCAGAACCACCTGGTTTGCTGAACTCTTGTTGTAGCCCCTTTGGGAAGCCAGCTGAGTGGTTCTCATGTGGTCCATTGATGGGACAGCTGTAGGCGTCCCTGCTGCCACCAAGTCTGAAAGAGAGGAAAGAGCACTGCCTCCCACTGGAATAAAAACAGAGAAGAGAGATCCATGCAGTGCAGTGGATCCATGGTTTCGTTCCTTCTCTGACTTTCAGGTGCACCTGTGCCAAGTGTGTTGCTAACTTGTGTTTGGGGCCACCAATCTATAACTTCTTCACTATTTCATTGCCTCTTTTCTCACTGGACACCAGTGGTGATGAGTTATTCACAGTTTACCCCTTAGGCAAGAGGGATGGAAAAATGATGACATCCGCCATCTCCTATTTCTGCTTAAAAAACTAACTTTAAGTGAGCTTTCTCTCTCATTTCTATGCCCACTCTCAGTCTTTTTTCACTTCCAGGCAGTTCTTAAAACTCGGGTAAAAAGAAGGATTTTAACACCAGCATTATCTACCTAGTGCCATAGGCCTGAAGGAGTTTGTGATGATTATTTAACATAAGTCACACATATTTAGGTGTGAGTGTTAAGTATACTTGCCATGAAAATCATTTTCAATACAATTATTTCCAATCATTCTGTATGCCATGCTCTTACTCCACTGCATTTCAATAAAACCGCAAAACAAGACAAACAAAATAAATCACCAAACAAAAGCAGCATTTGTATACATTTACACTTAATTAATAATAAGTGAGCAATGCATCAGGAGATTCTTATCAGCAGGGAAGCTCCTTATTGGAGGTTTCCTGTTGGCATCAATCTCATAACTGGCATCCTTAAGAGGGCAAAGGGGAAGAAAATGAAGAAAGGCTGAGATAAAGAAAGTTCAGCGTACACAATCTGTTTCTAACATAAAAGAACTCATGGCCACAGCTGATGGAACGATTGAAGAGTCAGACACTCTTTATACAAGGTGCTCAACAGTTTTCTGTGTGTCATTCTAGCCAAAAGTAGCAGTGGCCACCCCTAATGCCTCAGGAACACAAAACAACCTCAAGAAACAAATTCACTATCTAAGACACAGAGAATCATTACATATTGTTAAGTTGATTTTTTTTCCAGTCCTGGGCCTGGTAAAGCTTAGTTAGTGGGACACTGGCTCACCTAGGCCATTGCAATTACTTAACAAACATCCTCCATCACTCACCTGGTGGGGCAGAAGGGATTAGCTCACAGCTCTCTTGGCCTCTGCATCCCAGCTCTCTAGCAGGGGCTCTGAGCATCCAGAACAAGCACCTCAGAGCTCCATGTTACTAGGCAGCGAAAACAAGGTGTGAACTGCAATGGCCTTCTTGCCTTTGGAACTAACTCTCCCACTTAGAAGACATATCACCTGAAAAATAAATTGCTTATCCTCTCTATGCCTCTGTTTGCATGTCTGTAAAATGGGCTGATGCTATCTCTAGCTCCTAGTTTTATTGCAGAGCCAGTAAGTTAATGGAACTAAAAAGTCTCCTTGAATCCTGTAAGCTACTTAACCTTGGTACTATTTCTGATAATGCTTATCTATATGCTTTTATTGCAGCTTAGACAACGTGGCTACAATACTGTTAAAGTTACCTTCTGTATTATCTCCCTGCCTCTGCTTTCGTTACTTCTGCAGCAACTACAACTCTCTAGGGAGTCTGCAATGAGACTGTTCTTTCCAGTGCACTGGAAGGTAACCAAGACCCAGGGACAGAGCCACGTGCATCTCTGCAGCATTGAGGCAAGGAAGTCTGATGCTAAAGTGTTGCCTGCAGGGCCAGCACAGAGCAGAGGCTGGGGACGCACACACCAGAGTAGCAGGAAGAATCATCCTCAGCTTGAAAGGACTTGGGCATCAGGACCCTTAAGTCCGTGTTTGATGCAAACGGGGTGCCTCCAGGCCAGTGCCAGCATTAGCTGAGACCAGGCATGGCACTAAGCAGTGGAGCACTGAGGAGGGAGCTCTGAGGAGGGGAGCACTGAGCAGGGAGCATCAAGCAGGGGAGCGCTGAGCCCAGCATCTCTGCTCTGCCGCTTTCAGCCCTTCCTGGTCTCCTGTCAGCTAATCGCCTCAGAAGCAAAGGCCTGCAGAGCCTGGAGGGGCTGTGCCAAAGGGAGAGAGTGGTCAGGACCCCTCAACATCCTCGCCATGCCGAGTGTGGGGCTCTGGGGACTTGCTTTCAGTGTAAGCCTCCTGATTGTGCTGTCTGCCCCTGCTCTCCCCCCAAGCTCTTGTGACCTGTCCTTACTTCCCCATCTCTGTGTGCTTCTCCATGCCCAACATGTCCTCGCCGTGGCTGTTGGCTCTGCCTGCCTGCTGAGGGCGAGCTCCGGGGCCCGTGGACCATGTCTGGACACTTGGACACTGAGTGTGAGTTTGACTGAGTAAGAATGTGGGGGTGGGAACCCTCAGGGAATTCTGACCGTTATCTCACTGACCTACCCAGATAGTCTCTGTTTCCAAACCTCGACCCAGACCGTGAGATCAATTTCAACTCGATAATCTCATAATTGCAAAGATGACAGAAATCCTTTCTCTCCTTACTCTTTCCAAAACTCCCACTCAATGATAAATGACTTTTAGAAACTCACGGGGGCTCCAGGAAGGTGTCAGGGAGCCATCTTTGCATTGATCTCCAGCCAACATGCTCGAGCAGCTCAGAGTGTGCGGCTTCGTCCTGCCACACAGCGCTCTGCCCAGCTGTCTCCAGCAGTGCTCCTTGAGACCTGCTCTCCAGGAGGCAAAGCACTGTCCGGAAAGCATGTACACTTTGTTCTGACTCACAATCCCATTTGCTTTTATCCCACTGTTTGAATGTCTCAAGCAGTGACTTGCTAAATTAAGCTAAGATAGCAGACAACATAGAATTTTCATACTCTTGTGTTTTCCCTAATACAATAACGCTTCCTGCCACCAACATGTTGGTGAGTGAATAGCACACACTTATGGTGTGACAACTATCTGATCACTGGACAGCTAAAAACAAGCCTATAAGAATAAATAAAACTGGGGGTCAGAATTTTATGTTCCTTTGCTCAAGGGGAGAGGTAAAGGCAATGTAAAGCCTGATTAGATACATTGCAGGAAAACTGCATGGGCAGAGATCAGATGCTGTACTTACCTTAGCTGGCATGTCTGAATTCATCTCCGTGATCACTGTCTTTAGTGAGTGAATAGCACAATGAAGTATCTTGGGCTAAGCGAGAGGGTTCTTTGGGTCTTTACAATCTGCTTTAAGCAACCATTTTCCTGTCAGCATCGCCTCCATAGCAGCAAAATTCAGTTCTCACTGTCTGGTTCAGATCCTCCTGACCCTAACTACAGAAAACAGGTCTCGGAAAATTTAACCATTTCAACAAGCCACATTCTACACTGTTCATTCTCATCTTCTAAAAGGTGAGACATAAAAATATTGAAATAGGTAAATAACAAAATTCACTGGCTCTCCAAAGAATATCTAACGCTTGTTTAACACTTACACATTATTAAATGTCATTATATAAAGAGTATTATGAGCTTTGAAACTGTTCATGAGTCAGTTGGCTGTTATTTCAGAAAGCCCTGAAAAAAATTATATATGATGTCAGTTTCCATGTAAGCTTACATTTTTAGGGTAATAAAAAAATTTTATTACCCTAAAATTTTTTTATTCTTTTGGGTAATAGAATTTTTTAAGATGGAGTAAAAATGTATGTCTACATCTAAATGAAAATGGTTGACACTAGAAAAAAAGCTTCAACTTTTATAGTTTCATCCTAAATTCCCATTTTCCCCTTTAAATATGCTGACCAACTTTATTTGTATCAAATATTATGCCCCCTCGAGGTTTATTTGTAGGCTGTTCTATTTTATCAGCTCCCAATTTGAACTTACGAATTTCACCCTTAAGTTAAATGGTTCCGAAAGGAAGACATCCTTTGGTTAAGATTTAAATAGTAATGACAAATATTTTGAAATATTTAACAACTGAAACTTTTTAGTCATTTTTTCCAAATGTGTAGAACAAGCAAACACACTTTACATAATAACAACAGTAAAATGTCAGTGAGCTAAGCAGAGACAGCCAACAGCTGGTAGAAAATTGAATTGAACTTTGTCCAGAGACAATAGAAAAAGGAAATTAAAGGCTTCAAATTGCTTATAGCAAGCCAGAATAAAGCCAACTGCTTTTGGGGATCATTGAAACATCTTGAACAATTTTCCAAAGATTTTTGGTTCAAGAAGCCTAAAAAGAAGATTTTACCATGCAGAAATACCAGCCATCTGTTTCTGATTCATTTATACTTAAGTCATTAGACAGTCTTGTGCAACAGCTATTTGATTTCTAAGAAATCATTTGAGCCTTTGAGAGAAGTTTCTCATCTTCTTTGAAGTAAGGTTTGCAAAACTGAAACTACATGGCCTGAAGTTCTAAAGCGAGCTTTCAAGTTTTCCTACAATCACGGCACTGCTGAGTTTAGAAGAGATTTTAGATCTAGTTCAGCTTCCACCACAGAGCACAGACTCTTACGGATCTTTGGCAGGCAAAACTTTGATAGTTGCTTGATCATTTTCAGTGACAGGGAACTCATTTCCGATGAAATCTCATGCAACTGAGCGTTACTCTCTCCTTTCTGGAATTTGTAATCGGAGCACAGGAGGAAGTTATGGACAGGAGCACAGGCGCACAGGAGAGTTGTGTTATTCCATGTTTATCAGTCTAGAGTGTTTACTTACTGTTTTAGTACCTTGCTGCTTTGTCTTGGTTTTAATCATTTAGAACTTTATTTAGTAGGGAGAAACTCTTGAATTTGAAATACCTTTTGTCTTAAGAAAAAAAATTCATTTTTGTTTCAATCTATAATAGACCTATATGCATTTTTTTTAGTGTACTATTTAAACTATACCAAACTCCTTAAGAAAATGCTGTTGCCTAATAAATGAACTGTGGGACTGAATTTAAGAAGATGAATTCATTTTAAGGAGGTGGCAGAATTGCTGGAAACCTCTTTTATTTAAACCCGGCTCTCTTGATCCAAAATCAGATTTAAAACCAAGAATCTTATTTTTCACATTGAGCAGCTTTCAGTGAAAATATCCTCTAAGTTCATTGTCTACAAGGATAATGGTTTGGCCAAAAAAAAAAAAACACCTGAGCTTTATGCATCCACCTACATCTTTTGTTGCTGCAGATCTAATTATGTATTAGTTCGAGTCAAAAATGTCCAATGTCTGCAGTTTTTATTACCAGGGTAATGGAGCGATACTCTGGACGCCACATTCACATTAAGTGCTGTGGTAGGGAAGTTCTGGCAGTGTATTGTAAAGCTGAGTAAGTCAAGGCCATCTGCTTATATCCCAAAATCCCGTGGCTGGTGAATGTTGTGCCATTGTAAACCTAAAGTCAAATGTTTAATTTTTGATTCAATAGGTCTTAATACCTTATGGCAGTCACATAACTTCCTAAAAGTTTATATCAAAATAAATATTTATTATCAATAAGTGTTGGATGTAAATACCTATTTTATATTCCTATACATCTGTTGTCACTTAAAAGGGGTCTATGAGTGGAAAATGTTTAAGGAGCCTTGCTCGAAAACTTAAAACCTATAAACATGTATATTCTTCTAAACCAATTTTTATCTCAATTAAAATGTTTTTTTGTAAGTTCTTTCTAAAAATTCGAAGAGGAGGGAAAAACAGACATTTGTCTAAGGAATAAATGAAACCTCTAATTCATGTGCAAATTTAGTAGGTCAAGACCATGAGTTGGTCTTGACCTTCTCTTCTCTGAATTCACTGGTTAGGGGATCCATGTGCCTGGCACAGAACCAGCCCTTGGGACATATGCGTGAAGAGCTTTTCAAGGAGCCCTCATGCTTCTGATAGAACTTAGTCTTTGTGCTGTTTGCTTTGTGGCTTGGACAGCCACAAGCTAGGGCTCTGTTCCTATTCCATTCTGTTCTCAATGTCTTAATTCTAGGTAACCCAAAGACTTTCATTTTGAAAATGTGACCTCTCGCTCCTTAAAAATGATCCTTTAAAATCTTCTCTCTCTCTCTCTCTCTCTCTCTCTCTCTCTCTCTCTCTGTCTATGGAAATTCTCTTTGGCAGAAAGGCTCCATTACACAGGAAGCCCTACATTCCAACATAAGTGTTGTGCATTAGTTACTGCTCAAATCTACTGATGAATCCACAAAATGTTGTTTTTCTTGTAAAAATAATGTCACTTTTTATTATCTTTGTTTTGTGTAGGGGGAGAGAGGACTATGCCCAGTCGTGTTCAGGGATTACTTCTGCTCTGTGCTCAGGGATCACTCCTGGTGGGGTCTAGGGGGGCCATATGAGGTGCAGGGGACCAAACTTGGGTCAGTGACATGCAATAGTGTCGTCCCTGTTGGACTATCTCTCAGTCTCCTAAGTTACTTTTCATTTTGTCATGAAGTTTTAAGAGCAATATTTAAGTACTAAAATATTTTTAAATAGCAAAGAAGGTATGATACTACTATGATTAATTATTAGAACATGGCTATTTAGACATAATTTAGTCATAATCTTCACTCAATAGTTAATGACCATCTACTATATTTGGACCAGAGAAAGTTGTATTGAAAATATGGACTAACACATATATTCAAGAGTCATGGAGGTGGGATAATTGATAATATTAGAAAATAAGCAACAGTTAGATGGGCCCAGTAAAGACTAGAGACTGAGGCAGAACTGGGATCAGATGCTCCAACCAGAATCTGTAGATCAAAAGTTGCATAGTAGAAGGTCCTTTGGAGATGACCTCATCCAGACATTCAGAATTAGCAGAATTAAACAAAATCTCTGGGGCCCCCATGAGATTTCCCACAGAGCTTCACTAGCTCTAAGTATAATGTCCCCCACCCCCATTGGTGTGGTTTGTGTTGGCTTGTTTGAGTATGTCTGAGAGAACTGAAACTAAAGACAACCAAGTGGCTTCCAAGGTCACTCAAATTCTGGGGATTGCTCTAAGTTACACCTGACTCAATGTGTGAAGTTCCTGAGATAGAAATCTGTCTGCAAGCAGAAAAGCATCCATTTCCTGATGTGCCACAGCTAGATTCCAGTTGTAATAAGTGTAGAGTTTAACTGGGGGGAAAACGTTTGATTGTGGATCAGACATGTTTGGAGCCAGGCATGAGGAAACTTGAAGTTGGGTGGAGCAAATCCAAATTTTGGCAGAGATTCTGTTATTGATCTTGAGTATTAAATATGGATTGTGTGGACTAGTGTATACATCAGAAACCTAAGCCAAATCAAAGGCAGTCTTATTTGTAAAACTCTAATTACTATTATTTTTCATTTATGATATCAGGATGCCAAAGCTCATTAAAAATGCACACATATGAGGGAACAATCATCATTTGAAAGCTTTGGAAAAGATGCCATAAGAATGATCACAACTGGTTTTAGTGGGGCAGAGAGTTAAAAGTTGGGCAAGTTCTTACAGGACCTTAGAGCAGAGTTTTTTCCGTTCTACCATGAATAAAGAAAGATAAACTTGAGAAATACATACTGCTTTAGGGGGGAAAGAGTTGAATAGAGAACTTGTTTTATGTGTGAACAGTTAAGATAGAAAATTTGAACTTCCTTTACTTTTGAGTACTTTTAACAGCGTTAAGCATGTTTCAAATTTCTCTATAATGATAGCCTAAGACCTACTTGTCAGAGAAAATTTCAACATTGTGGAGGAGAGAAAACCGTCCAGGAGGTGGAGGTCAATATTTCTTTCCAACTATTGTTTACAAAGTCTCTCAAGAATTTGCAAAACTCAAAACCTCGTAAGAATTTAGAATCCAACACAAAATAAAAGCAATGAAAAGGAATAAGAATTTACTTTCCTTAAAAGAACTGTACTTCACTTTGTTAGCAATTATATTAATAGCAACAGAGAGACGAAATGGGAGAAAAATCCAGTTTGCAGAACATAATTGCAGCCTATTGCTTTGGAGAGGAGTCATGAGGCAGGGCCTGGGGTTGAGTCACAGGCGGACAGAGGCCAGAACTCAGGACGCAGAAGCAGATTCCCAACCAACTGCTGGCTTCAGCCTTACTCCTCCTACCAAATGGCTAATGGGACATTTCATTGACAATAGCAATGAGTCTGATTTGATTTGCTTTTACAAATACAGCATGGTGGTTCCAACCAGAGTAAAACTGGTGCTTTCAGATACCAGTGAAGTCCAGGCAGTTGTGTAAGCATCCATTTTAGGCATGTTCTCCTTATTGTATGCAATTGAGACTTTGCCAAGATACAGAGAACTACTAAGATCTTTTTACATGTGTAAAAAATGCAGCCCTGTGAAACATTCAAGTGAAAGTATGGAGAAGGCCACTTCCTATGTGGTTCAGGCCCAGAGTGAGACCTCTGAGCCCATACCCTTTAGGCGACAGGTCACATGCTCTTGCAGGGACCTGTCAGAGAGCAGTATCCATAGCAACCATGACAGGTCTCTGCTTCCACCGTTAGCAACAATCCTGACAATCCTGAGAGTCAAGTAAGTGGTCCTCAGGAAATGTTGGCATCTGTATCATTTGGGGGAAGAAGACATCATTATTAAGACTTTGAATACATTGACCCTGGAACTTGGAACCATTCAAAGTTGGCCCAACTTTTAGTATCTGTTTGAGAAGTTAAGCCCCCTCATCTGTATAGGACAATTATTAAATCAGTAAATGGAAGAGCCAGTTTTATGTACACAGTGAGGGTCAAGTCGAAGAGCCGTTTGTAATGCAAGAAGGTCAATGCATGGGGAAATGTAGCTGACACTAGTTTTCAGTGTTAGCTGAAGAATGAGAACACTCTTGGTTCAACTGACTTTATTGTGAAAATCCCCTCCAAAAGGTAACAATATCTAAACTCTTAAGCCTTGTTGCATAGACTTAAATGACACACAGAGATATTTGGCATATTTATGTAGTTCTTCTAATAATTATAACATAATCTTTAAAAATATTGTTCTGGGCCAAGAGATATAATACAGTGGTAAGGTCACTTGCCTTGCATGTGCCCAAACAAGGTTCAGTGCTCAGCATCCTGAACGGTCTGCTAAATCTACCATGAGTGATCCCTGAGTGCAGGGCCATGAGCAAGCTCTAAGAACCATTGCATGTGGCCCTCGAACCAAAATAAGTAAATTTTAAAATGTCTGTTGCTCCAAACTCAATATATCACAAGTGACTTACTCAAGAACAGTAAGACTGGAGCTGGAGAGATAGTTGAGGGGCAAGGCACTTAACTTGCATGTGGTTGAACCCAGTTCAACCTCCCCAACACACGGTTCACCAAGCATTGCTGGGAGCAGTCCCAGAGCAGAGAGTTAGGAGTAGCCCCCCAAGCACCTCTGGGTGTGGCCTAAACTAACCATTCTCTGGAAAAAATAATAATGAGAATATATTCTGAATGAATAACATGAACCCAATTTAAATGTACAAGGATGTTAATAACATAGCCTAGTAAATATATAACACATTCTAAAGTCAGACAGTACATCTCATTTCAATTATATTTCAAACATGAATTTGTTGGATGTGATTCTCCAGGGTTGCATTTTATCCCTACTCTATCTGTTGCTGCATTATTACACAAGGAATGGTAGACATTACCTTTCTACACCATGGTGAAGACCAACACAATTTAAAAAATATTTTATTATAACACTGTGAAGTATACTAATTACAAAGATGTTCATAAGATGTTCATATTTGGGTTTCGGTAATACAGTGTTCCAGCACCCATCCCTCCACCAGTGCCCATTTCCCACCACCAACGTCTCCGATTCCCTCCTCCCTCCCCTAGTCTGCCTCTATGGCAGGTTCTTTATTTCTTTCTATTTCTCTCTTTTGTTAGTCCATCTATTCCCTTTTTAAAATCTCTTTCTCTTAATTTATCTTCTATAGTTTTCAGGCTTCCCTCTTCTCCCCCAACCCTTGGTCAGTGTTTTCTCAGTGCACGGCTCTCCACACAGGGTCACCATTTGGTCATGGCGATGTGTGCTCAGATGGGAAAAGAAGAGAAGTATAGGTGGGCAGCCAGGACAGGGCAGCTGCTGGCTTTCCTAGAGGTATTTGATCTTTCTCTGTTCCAACTCAAAGCTTGGAAAGTGAACTGTAAGACTCACTTTGGAATTCTTCCACAGAGAGAAAATCCCTCGTTCCCATTATGGGTTTGTTTGTGAAGTTCTCTTAGGCAACTAACATCATGTGGGAAGAAAGAGAGGATTAAGAACGACATAATAGGCACAAAAAATAGGGCCAATTTTCACATTACACAGCTAAATTGGAAAGGAAGGAAATAAAGACATCAGTGGATGAAATTAATGTAATTGGAGAATACTGTAGTCAAAGTAGTTTGTTTGCTCTAATCTTGTACACGATATAAAAATGTTGTTGCAAATGGACCCCAGCTGCAAGTAATCACAGTCAGAGGCTAAATGGGATCAGCAACGATGATCCGGGGAGAAGCAAATGTACAGGCGGCTTTTGGATGAGGAAAATCGACAGTTCCGTGTCCAGTCCATGAAAACTGCTCAGATAGAAAAATGAACTCATCCTCCAAGCTGAGGGGTTCCAGGGATGAGCAAAGCATCCCCAGCTATTCAGTTCTTTCATTTGAACATTTTCCTTTCATTAAATGGTATACACATTAAAGGTAGGCTTCCCTTTAATGCAAGGTGCCGCCACACGTACCATGCACGCGTGAACGGTCTCTCAAAGCCTATTTATGCAAAATCAGAGAGACGAGTCCCTTGGTGTCCTCTGATGGCTCACGTGGACTCAGATGTTACATTTTAAAGCACCGCTTACTTCCTGCCACATTTTAAAGATGAACACAGACACTCACGCACATGTGCACACACCAGCAGATGATCAGATATTCAAGCTGAGAGTCTCCTGGTCTGTGCCTCCTGGCTGGGGGTGCAGAACACAACACTTGTGAGTTTATGCGCTTTCCTGATCGCCAGCAACGAAAGTGATGAAGCGGTTCTTGAGCTGTGATGCCCTGAGTCACTGAGGAAAAGGGCTTCAGAGAGGTACGAGAGTCAGCTCTCACCATCCAAGGGGCCCTCGCTGTCTTCATCCGTGTTCCTTCCGATGATAACTGAAAACTACACAGAGGCGGCAGCTCCAGGCCTCCTGGATCACTGGCTGGCTACAATTTCAGTCATCTCCACAAAGTAATTGCAGGTGGCATATGTGCACAAATATGAAAGATGGGAGATAAAATTCCCAGCACCTTCTCTGTGGACCTAACCTGCAGCTACCTGGTGGCAGACACTCGCTCTCACCATGTAGCTTCAATCTCCACACGAACTGCTCTCACTTTTCACTGCCCTTATCCTTGTCAGTCATGGGCACCAAGTGACATGGTTCACTTACTGCAGCCACCCACCCCATCCCCACAACCCCCACTAAGACCCCCAGGACAAGGTCTATGGAAGCCAAGACTACTTATTCCTGCATCAGAGTACTTACTGAGGATTCAGTGATTATTTTTAAATAAACAAGTGGGATTTTGAGCTTGAGAATAATTGACCTAATAGATTCCAGGCACCATCCTGAAAAATATGCTAAGACCCACAAACTGTTTTGAGATCATTTCCATTTGTGGTGGAGGAGATGGTTGGGGCCACACCCAGCAGTGCTCAGTGCTTATTCCTGGCTCTGTTCAGGGCTCACTTCTGGCATTGCTTGGAAACTATGGTATTCTGAGCTTCTAGCTGATATCTACAGTGTAGGCAAGCACCGTAACCCCTATACTATCTCTGGTTATCACTTCCTTTTTTTTTTCTTTTTTTTTTTTTTTTTTTGCTTTTTGGATCACACCTAGCAATTGAAGGGATTACTCTTGGCTCTGCACTCAAGATTTACTCCTGGCAGTGCTCAGGGGATCATATGGGATATGGGATGCCAAGGAATCAAACTCAGGTCAGCCACGTGCAAGGCAAATGTCACGCCGCTGTGCTATCGCTCCAGCCCCTATCACTTCCATTTTTAAGACAGAGACTGAAGAACCTAGGTGGGTGAAAAATATCTCAAAACACAAATGCTTCTTGGAACAAAGAACTTTGCAGTTGAGTGTTAGACCCACAATAAATGGTCTCACAATCAGTGGCCCCAGAGTTGTTCTGGAATGTTTTGTGTTTTCACTTGTCTATTTTGAGCCATTCCTACCTGTACTCAGGGCTGACTCCTGGCCTGATTCTGTGCTCAGGGCTGACTCCTGGCCTGATTCCGTGCTCAGGGATTCTTCCTGGCAGGGCTCAGAGGATAATATAGGGTATTGGGAATCAAATCTGGATTAGTCACAATCACAGCAAGCTCACTGTACTATCACTTGGCCTTCTAAAATCTCTGGAACCAGAAATAAGGGCCAGGGGTAGAAGGCTTGTGTAGAAGGGTGCATGTTTTGCAGAGGTGAGACCCTAAGTTCTGTCTCTAGATGCCTTATAGGTGAATGCATAAAAAAACGATTGCCCAAGTAGTTGAATCCAGAAGCGAAAGTTCAGAAGATTTTCTCTTTCTCTGCTTCTAACGTCTCCTCTTTGGTGGCATTTTCTGACATGCTGCCTGCTAGTGACTTCTCTCCTCATTTGCTTTCTTCGTTGTCTTTGTCCAGAGTTCCTCTGGCTAGCTGTGACCTGGACACCACTTCCCTTCGATTCTACTCAAACCTCCGAGCCCAGCTGGTGGCTTTGCAGGATTAAACACGTCAATCTTTGAATACCAACAAATTCACATGGTGCTTTTCTGCAGATTGGATAGGACAGCATAACATGTCTGACCCACCTGGGAAGAACCTACCTGTCCTGGTTTCCCCCGTTTCCCTAGGAAGATATAACAACAGTGAGAACCATCATTCCCCACCTTACACCCCATCTCTATTTGCCATTAGCTCACAGTATGAGCCAAGAGGGACCAGAGCTCCACAGCTGGGCGCTGACACATGCAGGTCTTGCTAATGGCGGGATCTGTGGCTATGAGTGTGTGTGAGCCTCAGTACCCACCTTCCTACAGGACTCCTGCTGTGGGAGAATGGTGCCACAGCATGTGCAGGGAACTCACATAGGGCCTGGGAGGCAGGACACTGCCTCCAAAGCAGATCTCCTTAGCACTTCTTGACGTGAGTTTTCAAGGGAGTTGAGGCAGAGTATAGGCCATGGGCTGGAGAAGAAGCAGAAGGCCAGCAAAGGCCTTGTGTAGCAGCTGTGGCCAAGGTTTCACCCATGAAAGCCAAGGCTGTGTTCTGAGCTATGACTTGACTACATGGGTATTGATTGATGTATGTGGCCACCAGAAATCCCCACTTAACTAGCACAGCAAAGGTGATGGGGCCAGATCAACAGAGCTCAGAGGAGAGTGTGGTCTCATCATGGAAAATTGTGACTTGATGTCACCTCTTTTTCCCCTTTCTCTGGAAAAATACCATCAAGGGCAGGAGAAGTAGCCCAGAGGTTAATGTGTGTGCCTTCTATTCAGCTGACCCTAATTCCACCCCCAACATGGGCCCTGGGCACGACTGGGGATACAGCCATGGAGGGCATGGCGCATCAGCAGGGTGGCTGAGTCCCAAGCACTGCAGGGCCTTCAGGCCCAAGCATTGACCCACTGGTTTATTTGGCTGGGACTAGCCAGGAGTAGGCCCGATCTTCCAATCACAGGGCTTGCAGTGAGCTTGCCTCTCCTCAGAGGTGAATGCCCTAACAGGGTTCATTTACTGTCCTGGCAAGGTCTTGCAATCGTGAGTTTGAAGCCTGTGGTGTGCTGTTGATGATGTTTAGGGGGGGAATTCCATTTCTGCTCACAGCCTGCACTTCAAGCTCTTCTGAAATGGAGTTACAGGCCACTTGTGGTGTAGAGATGGAGTCTTGCATTTTGGCTACAAATAAGCAGTTGGATGAATTTATGAACTGGGGAATGGTAAAGGACTTTCAACTATCAACAATGTTTCTATAATTTATATAACGCATATGTGTATGGGTTAATGTACATTTTATATGAAGTGCCATCAGGGGATACACAAGCGTTTAAAGTCACTCAGTTAGTAAAGAGCAAACATACAGTCGTTCTAGCTCAACAGTGAGGTCTGATCAAGCACAGATAGGAGTGATTTCTAGAGACTTAAATTGTACTGGCTGCATGTAAAAGGTGGTCTCTAAGACATAGAGTAGCATGTGGTATTGGTAAAATGAAAAATTGTGGTATGTGCAGAAAAGAAGTTAAAGAGATCTTCTAAAGAATGTCTGTGCACGCCAAATCAACACAAGCAAAGTGTGTGCCTTAAACAAAAAAGTGATTTGAAATGTACTTAAAGATTCAGAATAGAAAGAAGCACAGCTACCAATTAGGCCCTTACCATCTGTCAAATAGCAGGGTTGTCTCAACTTGCCCAAGCAGAAGGAAACTTGTATTTCAAGAGATAGTTAAAAATAATAGGAAAGATGCAATCTGTAGGCGTTATTATATACACCTGTATCCAAAATATCACTACATGGCAAGATCATTGGATATAATTCTGAATAATCAAGGTGTGTTCCAAAGAGCCTTTGTTTTATGTCTAGGGTTTTGAAACTTGCCTTTTCATCCATGTTTTTACTTGTTCTCACCTGAGATTATGGACAAGTTGGAGGGCTGGATTCTCTGAGTGGCAGTTCTCATCACAATCGAAAGTCAGTCCACTCTGTTTTACTGAAATTACTCAGTCCTATTGATCCAAAATTAATGGTTCCAAATTCATCCCTGTAGATGAAAGCATTCCTTTACTGTCAATGACTCAAAATCTGCACATGCTCCAGAACAAACTCTGTCTTTTAACATTTTCACCAGCAGCTATGTGGCATAAAGCAATATTTTCAAACATTTTAATACTGTTTAATGAAACAATTCTATAGCTAGAACACAGTATTCTGTGTTCTACCAATAATTCTCTTGCACTTAAAAAATGCCTGATATATAGGCAACATAATGTGGGGTGGTTTATTTCATGCAAATCAGGAGTCTCCAACATTTCTGATTAAGGAGAAAACAGCACTTCTGGACTGAGCAGAACTTTAGTCAGTTTGGAACTAAAATGCTAATTCAACACGCAACCAAGTACACATGTATAGCCAGAGAGGCAAATTAGTTTTTAGGAACATGTGCATGTAAATGTAAATATGTGTAAATTATATAATTCTTTGATTTACATGTGTCTTCATTTGTTAAAGCTGTGCTTTTCAAACTAAAACATTTCCTCTGTAAATACAGAATCCTGTAGAATGCAGATCCTTATATTGAGGGTAGATGCTTCCTGAGGTATCTGGCTGCAGAGATGTCTGCAACTCTCTCTCTCTGTGTTTATTATTCATGAGTACACATTCACATATTATAAATATAGTTTTATTCAGAGTAAAATGATCTCTTTAGATTCAAAAAGATCAAAAAGGAAATTAATTTCATATTTTATAGGGATGATGCAGCATGCACACTGTATTTTATATAATAAAACACCTTCAAAGATCTCTGGGCAAAGTTCTTTTATTAAGCACATTAATACATCCAAAGAAGAAGTCTGAATAATATGCCAAACAAAATCTAAGATGAAAAGTATTTTTGCACTGCCACAAAACTGCTGCAATTTAACTCATGGCTATCAAATGTACAACTGCGTGATGTGTATGTACATGGATCGTGTATATAAATAAGTGATGGACACCAATTCTTTTTCTTCCAATTTAAGTCAGCACCTGCTTATGCTCTAATTCCCATGAGACTAGCAAGGACTCACGATGGCACCTTCATGTTTGCTGGTGACTGAGGATTTCTATGCACTTTCACCAAGTCCCTGACAATACAGCTTACAATCTGTCTCCTCATTTTTGCCTCCAGGTTTGATGGAAACGCAAACTAGGTGTTAAGTGGGTAACATCTAAGTAGGCTTACAAAACTAAAATAAAACCTGTGTTTCTTCCTCTGGTTTTATGTGTGTTTGTAAAATGAAGGGTTTTTATCTGCCAATTCAATATGTAAAGGCACAGGGTCAAATGAAGGGGAGTTGGTAGAGCTAACACTGGAATTCCCCTTCCTTCCCTTTCGTTTCCTTCCCTTCTCTTTATTTCTCCTTCTCCTCCTTATTTCTCCTTCAGGGGCTAATTTGGGGAGGTTAAGGTGAGATTCCTGAGAAAGCCTCTTAGAGAAGAATTCCCACATATCCTGGCTGTGTTCAGGACTCCCCAGCTGCCCTGAGACATGAGGTGCAGGGGGCTCCCAAATGCTCTTACTCTGTAGAGCTGCCTGAATCTCCCAAACTGGGCTATTCAACACAGTCACTGCTCTGGACTTAACAACCATGCTCTTCTCTGATCCACAGACCCGTCAGACTCAGGCAGAGTACTGGGTGGTGAGATGCCTTCAAAGGTGACTAAGAACACCCTGGAAACATAAAGATTTGAGGTGCTGCAGTTTCCAGATCAATGATTCTCTCTCTATCTGCACACCCCTTAGGACCCCTAAATGCCAGGGGCTATTTCTAATGCTAAGGGGTGAGGATGATGGAGAGGGGATGGAAGATACAAGGCAGCTGGACCTGGCAGATGAAGAAGATTCAGTGCTTGTTGTGATCCCTGGTAGAACCAGGTTCCTTACAATGACAATCGTGACCAAGAGTCAGGTTTCTTGTCTTTCAGCCCATTACCTTTCGCTGCCACTACTCTGCCTCACATGATTCTGTGGTGGAAAGGGATGCTAGAGTAATTCACAATTACAACTGTCAAATGAGACACGGAACTCACAGTATATATCACTTTAAGTCTGAATTTATTAAGGAATGTCACAAAATGTGCTTCTTGAAAATATTTTTTTGACAGTACCAAGAAATGTACCCAAATAATCAAGAAAAACATTATAATTCATTTTGAACTGCTGACATGAAAACATGGTGATTAATGTTTTCACCTTGAAGATATTCTGTGATTGTGAAATTTGAGTTTTAAAAGCCATCTTTCCTTAAGAAGAAAGCAGGCTTAGCTTTTCAGTGACACAGAAAATCCCTGTCATTTTCTCTTGGTTCCAAAATGATATTAATGGAGTTTTTGTCATGGGGATAAATTTAAATGGGGCATACGGCATGTGGAAAGAGAGATGCTATTTCTGCAGCAGATGGTTTACAAGAAAACAATCCAGAGTAGAGGATTTCACTGACCTTCCAGGCCCTGGACCCGAGAAAGGCACAGAGGGTTCACTCAGGATGAAGCAAAGACTTTGGTAAAATTTCGGTTAGAATTTCTCTGAATGGGTTTATAAAAAAAACCTATATTTCCATGAGAATAACCAGCTCCTAGTACAATGAATTCTACACGGTAGTCAAGTCCTAGAGTTTCTGGACAGAAATGTACCCTGAATCACAGCAACCCAAAGCAACGCAACATCTTGGGAAAAGATTCCAAATAGCTGTACCAGAGCAGCCGAGCTTCAAGATCTTGTGAACATCGCTTGTATAGGGGAGAGTCTCGTACTGCATCATCCCTCATGCCACTGGATTCGGGCAGTGAGAAAAACCACAGCACTGCAGGAGACGCCAAAGCCCGATAAAATGCTATGCAGGCAATATTAAAATAGGGGGAAAACAGGACAGTTAGATTTTCATCTATGCTTAACAAGCTTATAGATGGTAAAGGATTAACACATTCATGTTGGAAATATTGCTAGGATTTAGAAGCCGGTTTGACTTGTGTGTGTTTCTTTTGACCTAACATCTCTTTTTTAATAATATAGTGTTTACAGCTTTTATCAAAAATATTTACATAGTACAAAAATTAAATAATAAAATACTATGGAGTATCTGAAGTGGCTTTTTATTAATCAAAACATTTATAAAATATTTTAATTACTAATTGAATTCTAAAAATTCTTATACTTCACATTTACATTTTGTTGTTTAAAATGTATATGCAGGTTTTTCTGGGAAATAAGCTGTGATCTTTTACATAATTTCATAGACTCTGAATGCTTCTTTTAAAACACATACTCTTTTTTGTTCTTATTTTTGCTTTTTGGGTCTTACTCACCGATGTTCAGGTGTTATTCCTAACTCTGCACTCAGGAATCCCTCTGGGAGTTCTTGAGGGACCACATGGAATGCAGGGGATAGAACCCAGGTCGGCTGTGTGCAAAGCAAACACTCTTCCTGCTCTACTATAGCTCCTTTCTTTATTTTCTTTATTTATTCTCTCTCTTTCTCTATTTCCCTTTCTCTCTTTTATTGAATCACTGTGCAATAGACCATTACAAAGCCATTGATGATTGGGTCTCAGTCACACAATGTTCCAACACTTATTCCTCCACCATTGCACATTTCCCAACACCAATGTTTCCTGTTTCGTTCCCACAACCTGCCTTTACAGATCTCTCTCTCTTCAAGGTTTTTTGGTATTTTTATTATAGTTTGGTTATTATTTCCCTCATCTTCCCTTCCTTGCATTGGTGCCAGTGGTACTGGCAGCCAAGCCCTTACACCCAGCTGAACAACAGGCTCTAACTGTGGCTCACACATACTTTATTCATTTATTTATTTATTTATTAGACTTTTTGGGTCACACCTGGTGATGCTCAGGGTTTGCACCTGACTCTGCACTTAAGAATTACTTCTGGGGGCGGAGTGATAGCACAGCGAGTAGGTGTTTGCCTTGCACGCAGCCAACCCGGGTTCGATCCCCTGCATCCCATATGGTCCCCGAGCACTGCCAGGAGTAATTCCTGAGCGAAGAGCCAGGAGTAACCCCTGAGCATCGCCGGGTGTGACCCAAAAAGCAAAAAATAAAGAATTACTTCTGGTAGTGCTTGGGGGACCATATGGGATGCTGGGGGGTGGAATCCTGGTTGGCCCCTTGCAGACCCTCAAGTCACCCTTGTGTGTTCGCGGCGCAAGTGTCAGACTCCTCACAGGGTGGGGGGCAGGGCAGGAACCTTCATCTCAGAAGCCAACCCTGGGCCTGTCTCTACTTTCTAGGAGTCATTAAAATTAGGGTTTGAATCTACATAGAACAGTAGAATCCCCCTCAGCTGAACCAGTTCTGGGCACCCCTGATAGCAGAAAACTCTTTTTGACACTTCTTAAGAAGCAAGAGGGTGAAAACCTGAAAATAATCTCATATGCCTGGCCCTGAACTACAGCACAGCTCCAGACGGACTCTCCAGGTGACTTGAGTGAGCAAAGACTGAAGGCACTTGCAGTACTAGAGAGCCCAGGGCTGGCCAGAGGCGCTGTGTCACCAGGGAGCTGAAAGCAAGGGAAGCTGGGCACGGGCCGCTGAGGAAGGCAGGATAATGGGGGAGGCTTCTCTCCCAGAGACTGCCTAGTCAACACGTCTCCAGCCATCCTGCTCCCTTCCGTGAATCATCTGCCTCTTGCTAAAAGGCCCGGTGTGACCTGCAGCACCATGTTCTCCTCAGGCATTTCTCTCTTCTCTCACCCATGTCCGAATCATCGTGACAGACACCAAGACTGCCATCATCCTAGAGTTAGAAGGAAAGATGAGGTCAAGGAAAGAGAGAGAGAGAGAGAGAGGAGAGAGAAAAAGAGAGAAAAAGAAAGAGAGAAGAGAGAAGAAAGAGAGAAGAGGAGCAGTCAGGAGCCTGGAGCAAACTAGCTCAGGCTGTATGGGGCAGGCAAGGCCAGGACCAGGCATGGGGCCAGCTGCCATATGCCCAGCAAAGAAGCAGCGGCGTGCCTGGGGAGTGTTTGGTCATTAGCTCCTCACCCAGCACGGGGGAGGCTCATTTAGCCCATGCTGGACTTGCATCAGGCCTGCCTCGCATCAAAGTGTGCTGTGTCTGGGTGCCTGGAGTGAGGCACACGGCCACTGGGGAGGGACCGTCTGAACAGACCTCAGTGCTGCAGGAAGGGTGAGGGGGGGGGCCTTTCCCACGGCTACTGCGGTCCTTGCAGGCAGTCTGGCATGCGGGCAGAGGCAGGGGCCTCCCCTGTGCTGGTGTTCATGGTAAGAACGCACCGGCCATGGAGGAAGATGCTGTATCCATCTCGTTTCTGCTTAGATTTCCTGAAAGTAAGATGGAGTGAGGGGGTGAGGGGAGGAAGAATCCACCCCAATGTAAGCAGAGAAAGAATGTCAGAGATTTCCCGGGAACCAAAGCTCAAGCCCAGAGGATAGGGAATTTTTTTTTAACCTCGGGACTGTAATAAAAAGTCAATGAAGCAAAAGATGTCAATATCTAATAGCAAAAATGAAACTTTCAAGATCGTTTCTTCTCAGGAAGTTCTGATACAAATGGACACAGAGAGAGATGAGAGAGAGAGAGCAAGAGAGAGCAAAGAGAGAGAGAGAGAATGAGGGTGATGGGTGTGTGCAAGGAAGATGTATTCCCAGAAAAGGATCATAATGCTCCAGCCTCCGAGGAATGCAGCCTATTCTGCAAGAGGGAAGGGGATCGCAAAAGAGAATTTGAATTTCTGTCTTTGAAATCGGCAATAATTCTACTGAGAACTAGCAAGCAGAGTAGTGAGAGCTCACAGTGGTCATTTTCCACGGCCCTTTCAGAGCAGAAACAAACAAACAAGGATGCTGTTCAACGTTTGAATCACTGAATATTTTTAAACTGGGTGATGTCAACATGCCTTCTCATGCGATTATGCTTTATTTTCTGAAAAATCTTGCAAACTTAACAGAATTGAAAACACATCCTTTGCCTCCTAATTTTTTTCACATTCAAATAAATTTCAGCATGTATAATAATAGATCCTCAAAGGGAAGCAAAAAAGTTTTTGCTTTTATTCTTTTATTTCATTCACTGAATTAATGTATCCCCTGCCGATGACATATTGTCACAGCATTGTATCTAAATTGAGTTTCATGTCAATGCGATGCTTTCAATAATAGCGCCGTGAGTTATTCTATACCCATTTGCTTCTCTGTCCAACAGCCGCGATGCGTATTTCAATCCAATTTCCAGGAAAGCAGAGGATTGAAAGACAAAAGAGTTGGTGCAACAGGGGCAGGGGGATCTCATGGCATCAGCTTTTCAAGTGGGAAATCCAGTCCGAGTACATTTAGAAGACCCCAAGAAAACACGAGCAAATCATACAACTGACTAAAATCTATAGAAATAGGTCCTGGCTCTGCTCTGTTAGGGTTCAATCAAGGAACTGTGATGCGGTCTCATCTTTTCGGAGCTGAGCATTGGGCTGTGGCTGAAGCTTCTCTCTGTCATTCCAGGATGATGTTAGCACGTCTCTGCAGGTCATTGGGCACTACGGCCCTTGGATGGGGCCACAATTTTCCAGTGCTTCTCTCTGCAGGCAGTTTCCTTCCTTTTTGTCAACACGTAGCATATTGTCTGATCAATCTTTATAGCTTGTGTCAATTTAGAGACAAGTTAGGGAGAGTATCTGCCTTTGCAAATCTCTCTCTCTATACATTTTTTTCTTTAACTATAAACAAATACTGTCAAAACGATCACAAAATTGTTTTTCAATAGAAAGCCATGGCAAGTTTAGGAGCAAAGACGAGCCCCATCATATATAAACGAAGGAGCTATAAATTCACACGTCAACCTGGACTGTGTGAGAACCATTTCCTCTAGTGGAGATAGGTGTGTGTAAGGGTGTGAAGGCAGTCACCAAGGGTTAGGGCTCCCACTAATTCACCTAAGGGTGCCCTGCAGATTCCCAGGCTGCACCTAGGCTTTATACTGCCTGAGATAGTTGGACGTGGTGCAAACTTCACTGGGCAGCACACCTGGGCAAACAGCAGGTACAGACCAGGACACGCGGTAGGTACAGACCAGAACACTCAGGTCCCTGGAGCAGGTGGGCTGTGTTAAAGCGCCACCTACTGAAACGCTGCACTCCCTGGTTCTGAACACCCAAACTTGGCATTTTCTAGGCTGCAGCAGCAAATGGTTTTGGGGACGGGGAGGGGGGAATGTAGAATACAAATAAAATCCTATCTTTAACCGGCAGGATTGGATAAGTGTGTGGGCATCAGAGTCTACACATGGCAGAAGTCTGTCTGTGTATCTCCCGCTTCCCACGAATAAGAACTGGGTAAAAGACTAGCTGGCAAGCTCATAAATTGGGTCATTTCTGGGGACTGAGAAGGGAGGGGAGAGAGTATGGGGAAGTTAGCAATGCATTTCCACAGGGGCATGATTTTGTTGGGAATGAAGCAGTTCCCAGGTGGGGGCTGGATGACCCAGTCGCACACAGCTCACCGTAGTCCTTCTCTTCATTCATGCTGAAGACAGTATGAGGAAAGCTGCCTTTTGCCTGCTCTGTGTCCAAGACAGAGAATGCTGGCGCCTTCCACTGCTCGTGGGAAACCAGTTTCCACTCCAACCAGCCTCAAAGTCTGATCGACAGATGAGGGAGAGTTTTTGTTTTGTTTTATTTAGGGATCATGACTGGTGGTGTTCAGGGCTTATTCCTCGCTAGGCACTCAGGGAACACTTCTGTCTGAGCTTGGAGGACCAGAAGTGGTACTGCAGAAAGAACTCTGGTCAGATGAATGCAAGGCAAGTCTCCTACGGATTTTTAAAAGACTTTCAGAGAGACAATCCTGTCGTATTTTTTGGGGTATTGATAAGGTTCCCCCCTTTCTTAACCAGCATGCTAGGAATATAATGGATCCACAAACAAAAAAGCCACAAACAATCCACAAAAGTGGCTACCCCCACCCCCATGCAGAAGCTCTTGGCGTGGAGCCCTGAATTTCCGGTCTGATCATTAAGAGGAAGTCTTTGTTTGTTTTCCTACTGACCTCAATTTTTTTAAAGTTATGCAAATAACAAATTCATTCTTCATAAAAGGACAGACTGTCTATTAAGAAAAAACACATACCACAGGCTAATTCTGACAGCACAATATGATTTCCTGGATAAAGATAATTTATAGAATATCCATTTTTAAGTAATTGAAGTCTCAGTTCCCAGGTCTAAGCTATTCTTAAAGGTCTCTCTGTAAATACACATTTGCATGATCTATGCAGGCGCTCGGTAAAAGTCTATATGAGCAGGAGACTCATTTATATACTTAACTACTGTGCTAACACATTCACTCGCCTCCTCTTAGAACGACAATCTTTTATTATGTTGACTTTCAGATTCATAAACTTCCAAAGGTAAATCCTCTTGGACCACGTGCCATGGGCACGTGGCCATGGGCAACATCAGCCTCTCCATCATCATGAAGTTTAATAGCCAAAGTCAAACTTAAGTCAGATTAAGGGATTGATGGAAAATTGCAAAAGAGTGAAACCAATGATAAATTTTTTAAATGCCTATATCCTCTTCTTTAAATAGAAGTGTATAGTCATTTAGTTTTCAGTATAAAAATCAACTAAACAAGCAAACTTGTAATTTAATGATGAAAAATCTTTATTTATGTGTAATAGTTTTGCCATCTTTCATGTTTGTCTTTAGGGCTTTGTGCTTAATCAGAATGCAAAATCACACTCATCGGAATTATATCCCTAGAGGAACTCAAGGGGGTTACTTTTGTGGCCTTCAAGAACCCATTACCTTTTTTTTTTAAGTGAGAATCTTTTTCAGTTCTACATAAAAGTCCCAGATACAATTCTTTTTTTTTTTTTTTTTTTGGGGGTGGTAGGTTTCAACCAATACCTGACTGTAAAGTTGCTGGAGTGACCAGTTAAGAGAATCTCTTCAGCTCTACAGCTCTACCAGGTCCTCTTTTTTGGAAGCTTTTCAAGGGGTCTTAGAGTAGAAATGAAAAGTGTAGGTGGATGCTGGGAAAAGCAGACCCTCTCCCCTACCAGCCACAGGAGAATGAATCCCACGGAGCAAGAGACTTTCTCACAGGGTCCTCCATTCTGTCCTTGCCAAAGCACCTGGGGGTTGCAGTCACAGCCGCCACCCTGGTGAAGAGCAAGCTCCCACAGAATGACAAGTGTGGGCTAAGACAGGTCAGCCCTTGATAGCTTCCATTTTGCCTCCAGTTCACCCAGCTACACTATCCAACTGAGGTCAGTGTTCAGAGTCTGAAGAAGAAGGGAAGTAAGAAAGTTCCAATTGGTCTGGCTCCAGGGGGGTAGCAAATCCCTCCAAGGAGAGAGCTCTACTGACTGGAGGACTCTGCCAGCCTAGGTCTCTGCAGCTTTTGGCCTCACTCCACAGCCAGGCCAGCAGGGAAAGGAGTTATTGCCCCATCTATGGCTGTGAAAGGCAGGATCCTTTGGAATCAGGGTTCCTTCCACTACCAGAGAATTACACAAGAAACCATACTGCCCTCTTTACCCATCTCTCACTGACTTAAATGTTTGTACTTTGTTGCCCTTATTCATTTTTTAAAGGAATGGTTCTAATTTAACTTATTCTGGATTTCATTTAAAGAAATCTGGAAGAACTTTCAAAGCAATGTGGCCTGCTCAGAGCAAATGAGGAGTCGATTGTAAATGGTGTTTGGCAGCTAACATTTCCCTAATGACACCATGGCTAGATGTTTGTAAACTGATTCTTATTAACTGGACAGGGATGCCCACTCTTCTGAGCCCTGCCATGTCCCTGAGTCCTGCCATGAAGCAATGCTAAGTCCATGCCATGAATTTCCAAGGGCAAAGTTTTAAAGCAAAGGACTAGGATTGGAGAGCCAAGGAAGATGGGATAGAGAGGCACAGATCACAGTTCTGTGCACGTTTGCTAGCATGGCCGGGCTCCTGGGCTGTGTTATCAGAAATGACTGGAGAGTTAGCTAATACTGGCTAAGAGTAGGGTCCTGATTGGAATATTCTTTCCTTCCTACCTCTCTCCCTTTTTCTTCTGCAAAAAAAGTACACAGATGTTTTACAGATAAGGAAACTGACAAACAGGGCATTAGGTAAATGTAAATTCCTATATATTGGCCAAAAGTCCATGTTATTTTCAAATTGTATTACATGGTCTTAAAGCCTGATGCATTGATTTACATTTTTCTTTGGGTGGGGGGGTGTGGAGGCGATATCTGGCAGTGCTCAGGACTGACTCACTCCTGGCTCTGTGTTTAGGGAACTCTCCTACTGATGTCAGGGGCCATATATGGTGCCAGACTTGAGTCCTAAGTTGTCTGTGAGCAAGGCAAGAGCCTAACCACCTGTGTTATCTCTCTGTCCACAACGAATTGTTTTATACTCAATTGGGTGTATTTTTTCTTGATGTCAACAATTGATTCTTATACAGATATCTTTTTTTCAAAATCAGGAAATTTTGTGTTTTAGAACAAAATCACAGAAACCTACTCTTATTCAAGACTAAACAACTAAATCCTGCATTCTCTAAAGATAAGCTTTATCCAGATATTTTCCCACTTATCCTAAGTGCAGGAAAAGAACAACACACAAGACTAATTAAAAAATTAAAAAAAAACCTCTTCTGTACTTAAAAACTAAGCAAGTGAACTAGAACCATTTAGAGACTATTATTCTCTCAAAATATTGTATATATAAAAAGAAAAATGCATTAAAAGTTGGTAATTAACCCAAATAAACTTCAATGTAACATTTATTTGCAGTTATTCCTATTATTTTTCTATTTTCAAAGCAGAAGCTTCTTTGTCTTAAGCTCCCAATTTTAGCTTAACTGTGGTTATTTAGCTTGTAAAGCACAAAGCTGGCCTAATTCTCAAGCTCTAGACCTGATTAGTGAACAAATTTCTATATATAGAAACTTCCATATTAGTGCTTGATCCTTCACATACCTCATTTTTAGTGCCAGCTCCCTGATTTAGGCTCAGAAGTGCCTGTTTCAGACAGACAGCTATTCCTGGCTGGCACAGGACCAACTCCTCTATGCGAGATCACAAAAGCATAGAGGCCACACCAAAAAATGTTTACATAAATTGAAAGAATTTCATTTAACCTAATACTATAATCCTGCCACCACCACCACCCCTGCCCAAAGTTATCATTAGTAATCAAATCGGTTTATAACTAAGGTTATTATAACTAGCAGATAAAAATTATAGGAATAATTTGTTGTCTATGGAGGGGGAGGGCCACTCCCAGCTTTGCTCAGAGCTTGCTCCTGGCCCTATGCTCAGGGATCAGTCCTAGTGGGCTTGAGGGACCATACGGGTTGCCCGGGACAAACCTGGGTCAATAGTGTGCGAGGCGAGCACCCTAAACACTCATTGTGCTGTCTTTCCAACCCGTTTGCCTAGTATTAAGCAAACATGCTTTTATAACAATCCTACTAGAATTCCAGTGGGGGAGAAAAAGGCAACATCCACGTTCTCTGCTCTCTGTGAATATATTCACAGGACAGCAGAATTAAAGGCTGCTGAAGAAGAGCAAATGCATCTGAGAGCAACGTCCAGGTGCGCTGAGAACCAATGGCACCCACGGGTTGGCTGCCAGCTACTACGGACTTCTAAGTGATGAAAATACAGCATCCAACTTCTTTTGCTGTGCTGTTGTATAGTAAAACTATCCTCTCTCAAGACATTTCTTGGCTATGTTTTTGCAGGATTTGGGAGCACTGCCATGCAGAGGTCAGTGTGTTTCTCAAGGAGTTCATGGCCCCGCCAAACCCATGCATTCAGCCACTTGTGTTGGAGGACAGGCAGGTTTAGCTATTCTGGGAGTTTTGTTGTTTTGCCCACTCCCAGCTTAATCTACTTAAGTCAAGGTTCATTCTAATGAGATTTCTCTTCTATGTAAACACTGCTAGAGGGTGTGGCAGTTACAGAAGTCACCTTGATTGAATAACTTCTGACTTATACATCTACTAAGACTTCTATGTTTTCTAGATTGGGCACAGCTCCTCTTTATACCCACTGCATCCAGTGTGGGACAGTTAGAATTTACCAGGAGACTACCACCCTGGCTATGTTGAGACTATAGGAAGACTACAGGAAGGATCATACTAGTTTGCTCTAAGCAGGCGAGTGTGACCCTTTCAGTACACAAGAACAAGATACTCAGAATCACACTGGTGCAGATAATAATGAGGACCTTGTGGGTACCATCTAGATTGCATGAAGCTCATGAAGTTCAGATGTATTACTTTATATCAGCCCTCTCTCTCTCCAGTGTTTTACATAAGAGATAATCTCCTTAGTCCTTGGCATAACCTTTGTTTATACCTGCAATAAGGTGTGGCACTACACTCTGTTTAGAGTTCTTTGTTGACATGCCCCTCCCTGTTGAATTACTTTGGTGTATATAAGGGGGCTGATTTGAGGCCCCTTCACCTTTTGCCTTTTGGTTCCTCAGCCTTCAGCTTTTGGCTCCTGCGGCTTTTGGCTTTTGGCTTTTGGCCTTTTGCTCCTTCTTCTGGGTAGGACTCAGCTCGGGTGAGATCCTCTCTCTTTGGTGGGAGACTTAGGCTCTTTTGTATGGTCTAAGTTCGGACCAGAACTAAAGTTTGTTCATTATATTGGAGTGCTGTGGAAGAGTTTTTGTACTATTAAAAGCCTTTTTGGAACTGCACCGGACTCGTGAGTTTTCATCTGTTCTCCCGGCGTCCTCGGAGGTAGAAGAGAACCTCTGTTCCGACACTGTCAGGGACCCCGGCGGCGTTCCCGACACACTTGCTCTCTCTCACTGGCCAAACCCACTCGGCCCATGTGCCTCTCTCTCACTGGCCGAGCAAAACCTGCGCCCTCAACCCACGTGCTCTCTCACCAGCCTTCTGTGTAGCTGGAAGTGACATTGCAAGGGGCGGGGTTCTCTCATCAGGGGATCCCCGAAGGGTTTTCCTGGCTCACAGAAAGTGATAGAGGGGAGGGGTTAGGGAAGGGCCAAACATGGAGTTCAGGACAGCCTCTGGGGGAGCCAAGAGGGGCCTTCTCTGAGACTCCCAGATTAGTCTCTCAAGACTCAGCTCCATCTGCGGAGCTCCTCACCCTGCAGATCCCTCTCCCACATCAGCCAATTCCTGGGCAGACTCCCTGGCCCCATGCCCCTGTGCTGACTTAGAAGCACTGTCTGCAACACTCAGCATGGAGCACAGAGAGCAGAGCTCCCCCCCAGGTTCACGCAGTCTGCCTTCTTTCCCTGAGGCCCTGCGGTTCTTCCTTCAAGCCTAGCCGATGCGGATCTGCTGCTCTTCCCTGCAGATCCTACCCCCAGAGTACCCGCCCACTGCAGGCAGAAGTCTGGGATTATCTAGTGGTTTATCTCATTCACTATCCCACAGCCTCCCAGGTAAGACATAGCCAGAGATTTCCCTCTGTAGGCCCCCTACAGTCCACCACAGCAAGGGGTAACAGTCCAGCACTTTCCAACAGAACCCACATGCCCACCACTCCTGCAGCACAGAATTATCTACAGGGTCACAAACCTATCTCCAGACACTCCCCAGCTCCCCAGCTAGTTCTCTAGGAGAATTTCCTATATTACCTACTGGATATGTAATAAAGCAACCAAATATAAATTAAGTTGGGGACTTCTTAGCAATTTGGGTAAAATGAAAATTCTACATTCTAAAGAAAGACTTAAGAAAAATAAATAAAAACCAGCTTTTTTAGAAAAGAGAAATTGGACTCTCTTAGGGGTCACAGCCATAGTACAGCCAGTGGGGCATTGCCTTGCATGTGGCTGACCCAGGTTCTATCCCTGGCACCCCATATGGTCTCCTGAGACCACCAGAGGTGATCCCTGAATGCAGAGCCAGAAATAAGCTCTGAGCATTCCTGGTTGTGAACCAAACACTAAACCTACATAAACAATGAAAAGTGTTAAAGGATTTCCAGTGAATAGCGATTGGTCTCTGTAAGAAAAGTTCAAGTTCAGAAGATGAAAGATTTTATTAAAAAGACAGATATCTTCTGCATATTCTGACCTGTTGCGCTAATGACAACACTGGGGTGCAACTGAACTTGGGACACTTTTCTTATTTCTTGGAACATAACTAGGATGTAGATAACTAGAATGTAGATAACTAGTATCTACATTCTTTGGAGGAGGATAAAAATCATCCCGAAGTTTAAGAGGCCACACACCGTGTGTAAAGAGGCTTGAAGCACGTTTTATTTTGTGCATGTTCATCTGTTGTTTTAGTTGTTTTTCTAAGCATTTTTCATTTTTTAATTATTTTAAATTCTTTGGCTTTTTTGGGTCACACTGGCAATAATTAGGGGTTAATCCTGGCCCTGCACTCAGGAATTACTCCTGGCATTGCTCAAGGAACCATATGGAAGTGACATTGCAAGGGGCGGGGTTCAGGGAATGAACCCCAGGCAACCACATACAAGGCAAATGCCCAACCTGCTGTACTATCGCTCCAGTCCCTCATTGTTTTTTGGACCACATCTGGAGATGCTCAGGGTGTAAGTCAGAGCTTGTGGTCAGGACTTATTCCTTGCAGGGCTCAGGAGCCATATGGGGAGCTTGGGATCGAATCTGGGTAGACCGCATGCATGGCAAATGCTCTCCCTGCTGTACTATCGCTCTGACTCCTCTTTTTGGATATCTTTTAGTGAAAGGATCCCCACGTTCTGACCAGTGCCACCTCATGGGTAACCTTATGGACATACGTATTTTTCTCTGTTTAAGCATTTTGTAAATACTTTCTACTTTGGAGAGAGTAGGGTTTGGGGCCACACTTGTAGTGCTCAGAGGCTATTCCAGGCTCTGTGCTCAGGAGTGACCCTTGGTGGTACTCAGGAGCTCATATGCGGTGCTGGGATTCTATCAGGGTTTGACTGCATGCAAAGCAAGCCCCTGAATCTGACTTTTCTCCCCTGCCCACCCTCTCACCTTGGTCCTCAGACTGTAGGTCATGACCCCAGAGGGTTCATTAAGTGTGTGATTGAGTGTGGGGATTGCAAAACTTTTTACAAATTAAAAAATTGTGCTTTATTATTCATGCTGTGCGTGTACACACACACACATATATATATGTTTAAGTTTGGGGAGCCACACCCATCGGTGCTCAGGGTTCACTCCTGGCTCTGCACTCAGGGCTAACTCCTGGCAGTGCTCAAGGGACCATATCAGGTGCCAGGATTGAACCTGGGTCAGCTGTGTGCCAGGGAAGTGCCCTACCCGCTGTCCTATTATTCTGGGTCCACTGGTTTGTTTGTTCTGTTTATGGAGCAGTGATGCTCAGTGCTTACTCCTTGCTCTGTGCTCAGGTATTAATCCTGGTGGGGCTGGGGAACCATATGTAGTAACAGGGATCAAATTCAAATCTGAACCCGGGTCAATTCCACATCAGTCAAGCACCCATCCTGCCATGCTCTCTATCCAGCCCCTGTTGTCCACACTCAGGTTCTGTCCCTCTTGTGTGTACCTGTATTCACAGACAAAGATCTCAGGGGAAGGAAGGGGAGTCCCAGTGGGAAAAGTTTAAGCAGTTCCGCCTAAAGGGTGTATGAATGGGATGCCCCCTCCCTTGTAAAATCCAGTGCTCGTCCTCATATCTCCAGGCGCTGTTGAGTTCAGGAAATGCTACTCCAGGCGCTGTTGAGTTTAGGAAATGCTGTCCCCGGCAGCAGCACAGAGACCCGCCAGGATTTTAGGCCCCCTAAGGCATCTGCGATGATAGGAACAGCTAAATGCCAAGGGGCAGTTATTGGCCAAGATCCTTCGTTAAACGCAAATTCGTATTTGTGCACAAAACAACCAATCAGATGCCAAGTTCACAGATGGGGGCCTGACACTCACACAGGAGTCTCTGACACAAATAGACCTGGTGGGGGTGGATAGGTTCTGTCTGCCCAAAAAGGATGGCCCCTACACTGAGCACCCCAACCTCCATACCTGGTGTCTGGGTTCTGTGTGGCTTGCCACCCAGTCATGAGGAGGAAGCGACTTTATCCTCACCAGATACTGAGCAGTGAACAGGATGTGCTGTGTTTCACAGCAAAGTTCCCCATCTAAAAAAAGAAACATACCTCAAATCTATACTCAATGACATTTTGGGCAGTGAATTTCTGCATCTCTGTGACTTTAACTAATACTTAAAATTTCCTGAAGTTATTTCAGCACTCTCTTTATTTAATACCCTTGTAAAAACCCTTTCCAAGTGTGCTTTTTGGAGTGTCTAAAATAATGATTTGACTTCATGCCGGTGGTTCAGACATTCCCTGGTAAATAAAATCAAATGCAATTACGTGAATGGGCATAATTCTATTGATGGACGGGTTCAGGCAGAGGGAGAGCGCTGAGGACAGCATTTTGGCTCTGGAGAAGGTCAGATGCTTTTTTTTATGATATTCTGCAGGCTTAGGAGAAAGCAGCGACAGAAAGACTCGAAGATATGAATTTAACCCTGTATTCAGGCCCATTAAATCGAAGAAGCCAACAGAGAGTGAAAGTATCTAATAATGGTAGAAACAATGGGGGTGGGTATATGTGCAGTGTTTCTTGCCATCTGCAGGGTACTCTCTGGGTGGTGGCAAAGAAAAGCACAGAAGTTAGGGTAGGGGATCTAAAGTTGATTTATGAAACAGTCAGAATATTTTTTTTTGCACGATAAACTAGCTGTAAGTGCATAAAAACCTGCAGGACTTCTCTGCCAACGCGTCGTATTGATCTCCTCCTCGCTGGCGTCAGATATGGATGTGCTTCATGTATGCAAAGTGCTGATGCCAACCCATTTGTGCCTGGGTCCCTGCCTTCAAGAATTCTCTGTAGGGCAGGAAAGTAACCATATTGGAACAGTTTGAGACTGGAAGAACCTCATTTCCCATTTATTTTCACTGACTCAGCAGCAGCGCCCTGAGAAGGGATGGAGCCTTTTCTCCTCGCCTCTCTTCCTCCCCACAAAGAGGAGCAGTGTGTGTCCACGGCTGGACATGATGGGCCACCTCTGCCTAGACCTTACACTCCCCTTCTGGCTGCCTTCTTTCTTCCCTCTCCTGTAGTCCTTCTAAAAATAACTACTCTCGGGAGCCCACTGGTGATTTAGCGTGACACATTAACTTCCAGGGAAAACAATTTCCAGGTGATGGTTCGAACACATTTCAAGTGATATTGGTTCCAAATGTCCCATATGCAAGGCTCAGCAGAGGGGTAAATAAAGCAGCGAGTACAGAGCTGCCTTCGGAGAAAGCGCATCACGCATGCGAGCTGTCCCTGCTCAAGCAGAGAGGTGAAAGCGGTTCATCTCTTTGTGTGCGCTCTTTCCCAGACCTGGGCTGACACTGGAAGGAGGGGCTTGCCTTGCCATGTGTGCCTGTGGGCAGGGAAGGCAGACCCCCAAGTCCACTCACCTGCCTTCAACTTGGAAGGTCAATAGGTCCAGCTTACCAGGAGGGCATTTCAATGGTAGGTGAGTGTCAGGGACTCTTTGCAGCTGCTCCCAAGGTTGCTCATTGGAGGATTTTGGCTGATCCCACCAAGTCAGCCAGAAGCCATGAGAAATGACCCCTGGACTCAGGGACTCTGGTACAGTTCAGCCCCCAGCACACTGGAGCATAGAAAGAATAAGGAAGGAGAGAAAAGAATGTGATCTGTGCATGGTCTCTGCATCAGGATCAGGTTGCTTCCTCGGAGTACCCTTGATGTCTTCATCAACTTAACCCTCTGGTTCTATAAGCAAATAACACTTTCCAGCAGTTTAGCACAACGGGACTCATGGCAAAAGACAAAATATGGTGACTTGACTCCCTAGGATGTAGGATGATCAGGTCCCTATTAAACTAGAGGAGATGTCCATTGTCCTATGGAAAACCCCAGTCTGAGGAAGGCCCTGCTATATCTGTGTGGGTTATCCAGGCTTAGATCTTGTCTTCCTGGCACTGATCCCGAGGTGGGGCAGCAAGCCCAGAGTGGAGCACTTTAGGATAAAGCCTAAAGCAGAGCAGAGGATGCTCATCAGTCAGGACACAGATTGAACTCTCCTTTCTTATCCAGGGATAGTATTTTCCCAAAAAAATGGATTTTTGTTTGTCTCCCTCTGGCCTGAAAGAAATTCTTATTCAATCTTGGCATTTATGTCTTGAAGTGCCTGTAATTGAAAAAATATTTGTCTTTGCTTTCCAAAGATGAACTTGGCTGGGTGCACATCGACACCCATCAAACATGCTATGGGAGAATATGTATGGGAAGAACGTGGCCACGTAGATCTTGAACGGTCCTGAAGCCTGGGTCAGGCAGGAACTAGCCGGACAAGCAGGACTCAGAGCAGTCACTTAGACAGAATTGCAAGTGAATTGATAACCTTGTTTAAAGTTGTCAATTGGGTCACTAAAGAGATAAAAAGCCAAGTTATGGCAGAGCAACGATTTGAGGAGGCAGCTCCACCCCCAGGGCTGAGGGTTAAAGGGGGAGGAGGGAATGATTAAAACACAAGGTCTCTAAGGATGTGGGTTCAGCGAGGTCGGGCAGAGCTGCAAGAGGGACTCAGCTGCTTCTCCAGGAAAGAGCCAGGACCAGGACAGGAACCCTGAGGTTGGAAGGTCCTTGGGGCGCTGGGAGAGACAGACCGCCTCGAGCTTGCTCCTCCCCCAAGGACTCCACGCCTTCACCTCATTTCACAGGAGTTCGTGGCAAGCAGCAGAAAACAAGTTGCTAAAAATCCACATCAATCACTCTTGGGTCTGAACTGTGAACTGAGAACCCAATCACTCTTGGGTCCGAACTGAGGACATTGTTGCTGCAATAAAGGTGGGTCTCTCGTGGGCAAAGCTCTTCCCTGGGGCAGACTCCTCCTTTCTTATCCTCATACTGCTTGTTAGCTGGCGGGCCTGAGGAGTGTGACCAAACTAAACCTTAACTGCAGAACACAGGAGCATAGGAGAGATACCACAACACACACTATCTCTCTCTCTCTCTCTCTCTCTCTCTCTCTCTCTCTCTCTCTCTCTCACCCCAGAGAACCTGGTAGCCTCATCCCCTCTGCCCTAAGAAACAGGCAAGTCAAGACAGAGAAGTCCCATTATCTCCAAATCTCAGGGTTCACAGGAGTCCTGGGACAGCATCCACCCCCCACCCCCACCAGCGTTGTTACTTGCATTTCCAAGACTGGGCAACCTCACAGAGTTTAAAGTTCACCAGAGGCTATCCTGAAACAGATGCGGGTTACCACACACAGCACCCTCAGCCACAGAGACACCCCCCCCACCATGACTCCCAAGTGAACAGAATTTATGAATATAAAAATTCAATTTTTCAAAATTATGAAAACAAGCTTTGCAGCCATGTTTTAATTATTCATTAGGGCTCTCCCTCCATCTTCTCTGGGCGATTCTATTATTAATACTGAAGAGAAGATGGTCATCATTAGGGAAGTCCAGCGGGCATCCGATTTTTCCCCTCTTTTCCTGGAAAAAATTTCCTTCAAGTGATGACTGTTATGGTTCTCAAGCTTTATAGATGGCTTCTGGGATGGGAGGCCCGGAGGACAAGTTTTCAGAAGGGTTGTTTACTAATATTTCCCATGAATGAGAGGCTTAAAAAATGCTAATAGGAAGGCAGGCTGGAGCAAATTGCTGAAACTCAGTGGTTTTGACCTATAAAATAGCCATATCCGGGTGCAGCCTGGTGGAAGTTGAGCTTTGTGTCCACACATGTGGACACCGGAACCTTCTAGACAGAGGGTGGAGTCCTTCTTTCTCACTGGCTTTATAATCCCTAAAATAACCTAAATGGCATTAAGTTCCTGCTCCTCCTTCTGAAGAACCCAGCACCCTGATGGAGCAAGTGGCTGATATGTGGGTCTCGATATGGGAATCAGAGCTGGATCCCTCAGTGCTTGATCTTTCTGGGGTGACGGTGTGTGTTATTTCATCCCAGAGCACTTGGAGGGAAGTGGGAGAAGTTTTTCTGTTCCAGGAGCAGTTGGGAACTTTCTCAACCTCATCCCTCACACCTGGTCAAATGAAAAATGAAGCACTCATTTTTGAAGCAATTCCTGGCATGTGTTTGGGGTGGGGGGTCCATCCCTACTAACAGGGGTGCTCATCTCTCATAGTCTTCTTTGGTACATGTTTGAGTTGACTTCCACTGCAGAGAGCCCTGGTCCCTGGGACTGGTGTGCTGGGCTGGGTTTATCACAGCTTTGGGAGGACAAGGCAAACTTTGGGGATGACACATCTCTCACTTGGTAATGGGGAACACAGATGAGGAGAATGGGGAGGTTGCCACTTCCTTTTGGTGGGTCCCTGAATTTCTTCCCTGCAGATTCATTGGAGAGTTTTGAAGCTGCCCAAAGCCAGGACGAGAAAGGTCTTACCTGCCAAGTCTCAGGAAACCACCTGAGATCCTGAGGAGAGCTAACCAGAAAACAGGACCTTCCTCCTCTTTCCGGCAGCCAGATACACAGAGAGGACAATCAGGTCCCAGCTAGATGCACAGTCTCAGCTGCTGGTTTGATTTCAGCAGGAGATTCCACCCCTGGACCTGGGCCCTAGCCCATGGATCAAGTTATGAGAAGTCTGCCTAGCTTTTAGTGAGACCTGGGACACATCACAATAAAGTGACGGGAAAAAGTATGGGCTGGGCACCAGACTTCCTCAGAGCAAGACCAATGGGCTCCAATTTCAACACTAATGTTCAGAGGTAGATGCTTGACTACTTAAGCCAATGGTTGGCCCAGAATTTCCTTATATGTAGTACATAGAAAATAAAGTGGCTTTAGAGAATAAATCAGCGGCCAATAAGCTTTATTAACCATTAATATTAGATTCTGCCCCACCCCCATACCGTATGGACCCATTTATTGCAATATTCATTGGAGTAGGCTTTGTAATCCCTCAGCAAAACCTTGCTTCAACTGTGATCTGACACTCCTAGGTCTCTACTATGGAGAAAATTTAATTCACAAGGAAACAGCAATAGTTTTGCATTAGTCCAGAATTAAAGTGAACAGCAATGGAGGGACATAGCATGGCTCAGATATTTTATTTCATAATGAGTTCAATTGATTCTGGATCAATAGTTTGTTCATCTGAAGCGAATGCTTAACAATTAACTAAATCAAAGTTTTTAAAAAGGGAAGGCTTTAACATGTGGATCCATTAAAATTCATTTTAGACACAGTGATCTAACCCAATCATCAAAAGCCTAATGCTTGATCAGGTAGTAAGACGCAGTTAACATATATTTCAAAGCAACATGCACAGAATGGCAAAAAAATGTGATCAAAGGGGACTATCAATATGCTTTCAATTAATTGTAAGAAAATATGAGCCAGAGAGAGAGTTTAAGGATTAAGGCACTTGCCTGAACCCTGGTTCAGTCCCTGGGACCTCATTTGTCCCCTGAGTCCCACCAGGAGTATTCCCAGAGCACAGAGACAGGAATCAGCCCAAAGCACCTCTGGGTGTGGTCCCAACCCCTCCAATAATATGGATAGTTTTTTCTACTTTTCTGTTGTGTTCAAATAATTCAATAATGAAAAGATATAGTTCAGTAGCAGACAAGTAAGAGGCCACATCCTGGAATTGGGAAGCTGCAGGAAGGAACGTGCTCCCAAAATATTTTGTCCAAGGTATTTCTCTCTGGTCCATTTCTGAATACCTAGCGAGTAAAACCCTTTGACTTCTTTATCCCTTCTGCTCCGTCTTCACCCACTTCCCAGTTTTCCTGTATTTCACAGGTACCTTAGGGGCTTCTCTTGAGTTCTGGCCTGGACTTTGAATTTGTTTTTTTTTTTTTTTGCAGGAGTCTGGGGATCTTAGGGCTCATTCCTAGCTGTATACTCAGAGCAGAGGGCACAGAGGCTGGACACACAGCTAGGGAGGCCACATGGTAGCTCAAGGGTCCAAAGCGACAGGAGAAGCGTGCTTCACTGGGCATCGCAGACTGAACAGAGACACTAATTCTGCCCTCCACGCTCCTGTACTTCATGAGGTGAGTGCAGAGCAGAGCAGCGGTCCATCAACTTTATCACCCAGTCTGACTTTGCCGTGGAGAGAGTGCCCATCCCACCCTCTGCTACACTCTCAGGTTAAGAGGGAGATTCTCCAATGCTGGTTTCAAGGAAAGAAACTTATTATACCATCAGTGTGGTATTTGGTGATAACTGCAGGATATGACCAGCTGAGGTGAAAATCAACTTTGTTGTCTTGTCTGTGGACAGCACCGGTTCACGCTGCCTTCATCTGTGGACATTTTTCTAATCTTGAGCATGGCTAGACCCAATAGGAAGGGAACAATGCGCAGGAGATATGTTGTTGATCACCTGCCGTTGCTTGGCTGTCCAGAATTTGATGAAGATGAAGAGTTGGAATAAGAACATTATTTTTCTAGAAAGTTCATGGTGTCTTCATTTATAAACTGTGCCCAAAAGTTGTTCTTCTGGGTCAGGGGGCTGACTGGGTCATACATGTACAGCCAGGGTCTCTGGGGAGAGCTTTCTTCTTGTTTCTTTAGAAATAAATTCTTGCAAGTTTTCGTCAGGTCACATAAGGTTACCACTAGGGGAAATGCAGAATTTCTCAATTTGGGGAAATAATTTGGAAATCTCTGTTTCTGTGAATTTAACAATATGCCTGTCACCATCCCTGTCAACAGAAACTATTCTTGATAAATTAAGAAAATGTATCAGTTCTGCACCATCTTGGAAAATGAACTGGCATTAATTGATTTCAGTCCAGGAAGGAAAGAGAAGGAACAGAAGGCAGAGGGTGAAATAAGGAAACCCTGCTTTGATAAAACTCATTGAATGAGATTCTCTCTACCTCTACATCACACTCATCCCGTCACTGGAGTGGAGAGGAAGGGAGAGAATACCGTGTGAAAGAGTGAACGCATGGATATACAGGGTCACGATTTCCCTGGCACTACACAGGTTCCATGAATGACTTGAGGACTGGTTTAAAGCTGTTCACACAGCAGGGGAGTTGCTTCCACAGGGAGAATCCCACAGGGCTGATTCAAGTGTCCCCCTGGCTGATAGAAGCCACCTGCTCTCTGGGTGCTTTCTGTTTGTGTGTTTAAAGACAGGGGCTAGGAGAGAGTTTTAATGCAAATGAGGCACTCAGTCAACTCAGTGAAGGAACCTTTGAAAAGTGTTTGTAAGAATATGCATAGTATTTATTTAAGAAAACTGGGCATGCCCAGGTTTAGGGATCAACAAGGCTCCTGAAACCAACCAGGCCAAGGTAGATACCGTAGGGAAATGATTTTAATAATAAGGTCAGAGGAAGAGGATAAGAGGGAGGAAGAGGAGGAGAAGAAGAAGAAGAAAGAAAAGAAGAAAATAAAGAAGCAGGAAGACACTGCCAATTGTGGCCCCAATTCCCCACACCCTCCTTCCCTCCAAAAACAACCCAGACGAAGGCTCTGTACCCTAAAGGCTCATATTCCTCAGGGACCAGGAGACCAGAAGTCTCACAGTGTGAAGGCTGCTGGCGGCACCTCAAGGACAGGCTGAACTCTACAGCACAAGTGAGTTGCGTGGACGGGACCCCATGCCTGCAAGCCTCGGTTCTGCTGCCAAGCCACCTGCTGCATGGTCCTGCCCACTGGTCACCGCAAGTTTTGCTTCCTGTGAAGCCCTTCCCACCACTCTGAGACTAGCACTCTCCAGACTGTAACTTGTGCCTCTGGGCCTCCTCCCAGCTAGGGTACAGAGGCAGGAGTGGGGAGAAGTCGTTTGGGCCACATCCAATAGCAGCCTCACCTTCAGAATGGAGTTCAGGGTGTGAGTCCCCACATAGGAACATCTTCCTGGGGGGCCTACGAACTGTCAGTGAAGCAGTTCTCAGGACAAAAACAGGTCTTGGAAGGTCGCTATTCCTGAGAGCACTCGGCCTTCCTTCCCTCTGGGTTCCTGAGACCACATGGCCTTCCTTCCCTTATTTGTGTTTCAGTGGCTCCAGAGCTCTTTGTTTCTTTCTTATATTTAAAAAATCACTTTATTATACTTGCTTATAAGGTTTTATTTTTTACATACTGGTCTTTCCTTGTAATACACAGAATTTCTTTTTCTATATAGCCTATGCAAATTAATAATGATTAATGATACAAATCAATGATATGTATGCAAGGTCTTGTTTGTTTAGGCCATCCCCATTGGTGTTCAGGGCTGACTCTTGGCTCTGTGCTCAGGAATTAGTCCTCGTGGGACTTGGGGGACCCTATGGGGGTCAGCCATGTGCAAGGTAAGTGCCTTCCCCACTCTATCTTTCCGTCCCTTGTAAATGTTCTTTCCATGTTAAGTGAACAATTTCATATAATTTAATTAATTCCATACAAATTAATAACACGTTGTATTCCTGATGGCAGTGTTAAAATGACTTTAGAATGTCATTTTATGATGTCAATAAAAAATTATAGAAGTATTATGTTTAAAAATCACAAAGACAAAAGGAGGAAGTTATATACCAATGCTTTAAAACTTAAGAGTCAATCCCATCTTTTTTTTTAATTCTGCAGAACTTTAATGTAACAGTGCAGTAATTAATGTAACCTTCAAGAAAACAGATATGTTTGTTTCTGATGAATGTCATTGTTCAGAGTGATTTACTTTCTTCCAGGGGATAAACTCCATTGGCTGTTTTTATAAATATTTTTAAAAGATGACACTTTTGAGAATATTTCCAAGGTAGTATTAGAGGTATAATTACAACATCAAGTAATATGAGAGGATATTACCATTTCTCTTTTAAAAAAAAAACCCTATCACATTATATCATCTTGGTTCAGTAGTGCTAGACTTAAGGGGTGTCTTGGGGTGGGGACAGGCATTTGCTCCTTTTGCCTGTCCTCCGCCAGGCTCCCAGAAGTCAGAAAACCTCACACAACACAACCACAGTCACATCTGGTCCGGACTCCACAGCTGAACACAGCCCGACCCAAGAGAGAAGCCGAAATCTAGCCCAGGGATGTGGGACTCAGCGACTACGCCAACCAGGTTTTTAGGGAGCCTAGACTGGGGCTACCTTCCCCCCCCACCTTGGCTCCCTCCACAAAGGCCTGGTGGCCCTGCCCAGAACTGCTGCTGGAGCTCTCAGCTGGACACCAGGTATCCCATCTCTTTTGAACCCTGACAGAGTCTTACCAGAGATATATGAAGTATCTGGCCACTAATGGTCATTGATAGAGCAATCACTTACATGATCACATGCAAATCAGACAACACATACAGAGCAGCCAATTGATCGAGTTCACCACTGTCTTACGTGTCCAGTGCACTGAGATGTGACCCTTCCCTGGGCTTCCCAGTTTGTGAAGCTGAAACTCAGGTGTCTGCTAAAATTCTCCCTGTTGTCCTCTCTCCTGTCTCCCTGGCAGCTGCAATCACCATGGGGACTTTCTGTTTCTTGAAATTAACTTTTCAGGGCCCAAGCGATAGCCCAGAGGGTAGGGAGTTTGCCTTGCACGCTGCCGGCCCATGTTGGCCAGGGTTCAATCCCCAGCATCCCATATGGTCCCCCGAGCACCACCAGGAGTAATTCCTGAGTGCAGAGCCAGAAGAAACCCCTGAGCATTGCCGGGTGTGACCCAAAAAAGCAAAAAAAAAAATTAACTTTTCAATAAAGCAGGAGAGGTGGGGATTCAGTCACACCCAGCAGTGTTCCGGGACCATTCCTGCCTCTGTGCTGAGGAGTGGCCTATGGTGGTGCCCGGACACCAGGACTCCTCGTTCAGTCTGGAGCCAGGAACTCAACCAGCGTTGGCCACATGCAAGGCAGGCACCTTAACCCTTGAAATAGGTCTTGTTCCATTACCGTTATTCATGTGTGTGTCTCTGTGTGTGGTGCCAGAAATAAACCCCAGGATATCACACATGCCAGCAGTGTGTCTGCCCCGTGAACTACTGCCTGGCCCTGCTTCTCAGGGTCTAGTGACCGGTTTACATCATGGAGTCACAAAGTTCACCTCTCGCAGTTTCTTGCACTCTGTACAAGCACTGCTTCTTGGGCAATGTATATTTTAGAAACGCAGTCAGCCTCTGTGCCGGTCAAGTCCCTCCCCTGTCCTGCCAGCTGGGCCCCTGCTGAGGGATGTTGTTCCTTAAAGTTGAAATGACGTATTTAGCTTCACTTGCCCCTCCCTGATATTTCCTATCTTTTGTGATCATTCACCAGCCCTGCCTCTAGCTTAAAAGCTGACATGTGCTTGGCCACTGCTGGGCTTTTGGGAAGGGCAGTCTGAGAGCCATCAGAAATCCTCTTCATTTGTGCTCACAGGAACGGAAGTCTGGAATGATTAGTCATGCTTGTGCTCCTTCACACAGGAAGGTCTGATGTCTCCCAAGGCAACTGAGGACCACTGGATTGTACCACAAGGGAGCCAGAGGCCCAAACCAGAGCCCTCCAGGGCTGAGTTCCATAGAGGGCCCCAATGCATGTTGCTTCCACTTCTATTTCGGTAAATAAATTCCTCAGTGTCCTGAAAACATCTTTAAGTGAACAGAGAGTGACTCCCCCCACACACACACATACACACACACACACACACACACACACATACACATACACACACATTGTCCAAGAGACTTGTTAGCTCTGAACCATTCCAGCACCACCCCCACCCTTACCCCTGCCCCAAGCGCGGCCACCTGTGCCCCTTTGGGAAACTGAGGGTCCACATCTTCCTCACAGGAAACTTTCCATCTGAATTTCTCTGTAGGCTGAGGCTCCCAAGCACAACTGTGTATCCTCTGTGAGGGGAGAGCATTGCCTCCAGCAGCGGGAAGGAAAAGCAAAGACGTTTTCATGACTCAACCCAATGGATGCTGTCGTTTATTCATTTTTCTTTTGTTCTTTTTTCTTAAGCCAATATTAGTAGATTGTGTCTTTTTTAGAAACTGGTTCTTTGCTTCTACTTGATCACTTATTTATTTATTTATTTATTTATTCATTCATTCATTCATTCATTCATTTATTTTGCTTTTTGGGTCACACCCAGTGACGCTCAGGGGTTACTCCTGGCTCTGCACTCAGGAATTACTCCTGGCGGTGCTCTGGGGACCATATGGGATGCCGGGAATTGAACCCGGGCTGGCACAGGAGTTTACCCTGTGAACTACCCGCTGGGCTATCACTCCGGCCCCGACTACTTGTTCACTTAAATGGGAAAAGTTTGTTTTCTTTGCTCCCTGGTTAGGATTTTTATCTGAGATCTACAGAGGATTGCTTCTTTTCCTTCATTCCTACTTATGGTGGTGTATGAATTTTCCTTATTTTCCTGGAGGAACCTGGATATATTTTAGTTTTTTTCTCATTTATTTATTTGTTTATTTTTTTTACTGTTCATGTTCATCATTCATTTTCTCCCTCTTCTGTTTGCTATGGCATTGGGTTTTGCTCTGGACTCTGTCCGAGCTTTTCTTTTGTTTTGATTTTGCTTTGCTTCACTGCTTTTATTTCCTTCAAATACAAATCCAGTTTTCTAACAAAGTATTTCAAGCTATAAATTTTCCTCTAAGTACTACTTTAGCCTCACCCCTTAAGTATTTATAAGGTTTTAATTATGCAGCAAGCGTCTCCATTCCAATTTTCTTGCCATCTTTGCTCACTCCTGGGTCAGCTGGAAGAGTGTGACTTCATTTCCAAACTCCTGTAGAATTCTCAAGTTTCATTGCCTGCTTAGTTTCTAATTTCATGGTCCTGTGAGCAGGCGCTGTCGCAGCACAAGTACAATCCCAGGGAATTCACTGACATGCCTGCATGGAGGAGTCTGTCCTCGACTTCTGTCTCTGCCCAAGGAACTGAAGTCTTTGATGCTGAGTGGCCCCTCCCATGGCCTTGGAGAATCTTGGAGAGAAGGTGACCCCTTTCCTATTTAAGTGACATGAAAGAGTTTGTATCTAAAGATCTTTGATGAACCTAAAAATTAGTTTATGTTAACTATCACATAGCAGCCATCATTACAAGTAAACTTCTATATTAAAATCAGTTATGCTCTCAATGCATAAAAAATATTTTATTTGGGACCAGAGTGATTGTACAGTGGGCAGGTGTTTGTCTTGTCCCACAGCTGACTCAGGTTTGATCCCCGGCATCCCATATGCTCCCCTGAGCCCCACCAGGAATAATCCCTGAGCACAGAGACAAAAGTAAGCCCAGAGTATCACTGAGTGTTGCACCCACCCCCTGCGACCCCAAATAAAGAAGAGGATACAGAAAATATTTGGTTGAAAGCCTTCATCAGATGATGAAGACCTTCCTGTTTTATATTCCATAAGAAATGATGTGTAAATGTGGTATCAAGCTGGAGGGAACAGAGTTGGGGCAGCTGCTCACCTTGAATAGTGACTGACATGGTTTAATCCCCAGCAGCAAACTTGGATCCTGAGCACACTGAGAGGAGCCTCAGAGCACAGAGTGTGGAGTCCTCGGCTCTATGGGATGGCTCGACCTCCCGTCAGTAGATAAATGTCAGAGACCAAACAGATGTGAATGATCCCATCAATGCAGGCTGTGCTGCGACCTGAGCACAGGTTGTGCCCTGGAGCAGAATTCTGAAACCAGGTAGCTCAGCAAGCACCAGAGACCCCATGCTTCGGGTTCAGAGAGTGTCAGATGCTACCAAGACACTGTTTAATATTAAAAAAAAACCAAGCAAATACATTTTGCCTAATTTCCTTCTACAACAAGGACACAGTATTTTAAAAGACAAAATATCCTCAAAAAGTAGTTGGGGTAGATTATTTGACTATTTTATTTGTGAAAGAGATGGGAGGTTGGAGAGAGAGTAAGTAGGTCAGGCACTGACTGGCATGCAGCTGACTCAGGTTCAATCCCCAGCAGCGCATATGAACCCCGCCCAGCAAACAAAAAATTAATAAATCAGGGGATGAATGAGCCATTGAGGACATTGCCACCTTCTTTTTGGGAATCAGAATTCCAAATGTGAGCAAATGCAGTTACCTTTTGTGCAGGAAGACACTGGCTGAGCTCACTCACCGGTGAGACAGAGAAACAGGGGAGAGATGGTCTCAACAGCACCAAACTCTGGTCAGTGGATCACAGATCTGAAATCACCAGCACAGGAAGGAGAGTGGCTGGAGTTAAGTAGGAAAAGTAGGGGCGGGTATTGGACACTTTGGAGGTGGAGGTGGGGATGGATGTTGGTCACTGCGTACATTAGATACACTATAGTATCTAAGAGATTCACACGCATGGGGCAGAGGTGCTACCTGCTCTCCCTGTGCCCAGCTGATCACGAGGTGCCGGGAGGGATGGCGGTTTCTAGCCCTGGCCCACCACCCCAGGAGAGCCTCGCAACAAGCCAGAGGAACCCCCACAACATGACAGCCGCCATTTTTCCACAACCGGACTCGCCTCTCGTCAAAACTCCACCCAGCAGAAGAGCTGATCACAGCCAGGCTCCCATGGCCACTTGCGCCAGCGGTTCATCAATAAATGCTGGAGATCAGAGGTGACTACAAGAGTATGCTATCTGCATGGCAGAGCCTGGCAAGCTACCCGTGTCGTAGTTGATATGCCAAATACCAGTAACAATTATAGACTTCATTCCCATGATCTGATGGAATGGTTTGAGACTCTTTATGTTCCTGGAGCAAGCAGATGCCCTGGACTCTACTAGCCTGTGACAGGACATATGGAGATGTTACTGGTGCCACTCGAGCAAATCGATGATGAATGGGAAGACAAGTGATACAAGTGATACAAGTGATAGTATCTAAATGGAAATATTTACACTGTAAAGATTCATATCAGTATAACTCTTTTCTGTGAAAGTCTGAATTCAGAGCCTTTGTTGCTCCTCAGAGATGCACTTCCCTCACCTTCTGCTTCGTCACTCTCTTCCCCTTCCTGCCTCTCTTCTTCCTCCCTCCCTCTCTGCCATTCTTTCCTCTTTCCTTTCTCCTCCTTGTCTTTCTTCCTCCTCATTCTCCCTTCCCTCTCCCTTCTCTTATGAAAATTATTATCTTAAGACATATTTATTTCAAATTGTAAATCAAGATGGCAGCCCCAAAGATTTTTGACTTAAAAATATTCTTCAGAAGATAATCATAAACTTTGACAATAAATAAAGGCTGAAATATATCTTAGTTTTAAGGAACAAGTTAAAGTTATACATGAATGCAATTCTATATTACACCAAATTTTATAGATAGAATTCATTTATGCAAAATTATACCTTCATTTACAATAAAGGTTTAAGAAAATGAGACAAAGCCAAAAATAGATATTGACGTATCCAGGACTGGCCCTGTGGTAATAGTGACTATCTTGGAAGTGTGAGGCTATGAGTTGTATCCCCAGTCCTGCACACGTGCAACCAGCATGTTCTTGGTGACTCTGCTCTCTTGAGCATGCAAGAGTGTGTGGAAGTCTCACCACTGAGCTGTGACACTGCCTAAGCACCAGTTCTGTGAGTAGCACATCCAGGAAGATGTGACCCCCTCAGGATGTGGATGTGCCATAGCAGCAGGGGTAAGGTGAATTCCATGGGAGCTATCACATTAACGGCATTAAAATCCCTCCCTGGCCTTCAGGAACATTCCCTAGAGTTTCCTTAAAGTGATGCTTTCCAAAAGAGAATCTCGACTTCATGTACTTGGGCTCACTTGATGGACGTGAGCTTCCCTACATGTGAGGACAGGAAAGGTTTCCACACAATCTGTGTCCTGCTGTTCTGGCATGGACCCACCAGTGATGACCTATCGCCACATGCCATGGAAGAGGAAATTCTGGAGAATGCGTTGTTGATGAGTTTAGACAGTGTTAATAAATCACGGACAGGGAGAGCCTTGCCTTGTGGGTTGGTGAGTACACCATGCTTACAGCTGGAAGTAATCGAATTCATCTCCTTCGGCTTACACCCTCCAGTCAGGGCTCTGTTTTCAGCTATTTTACTATCCACGTCCTTCTGTGGGAATAGGGATATTTGCTATTTAACTTCTCAGTCTGTCTGATTTTATACAGAGGCTAGAATCATATTCATGTATATGTGTAAAGCTTGATTTTTCAGAACTGTTGACCATCTTGCAATATTCATGACACTTTGGTTTGATAGCCTCACAAGCGATAGATTTTTTTTTACCTCAAGCTTAATTTTCATTGAGTTTTGAAATCACAGTGCCATTGGAAGAAAAGTTTAACCCATCTGGCTTTATTCATCCTCTCACATTGCTAAAGGACGTGGTTTTTAATAGATATTTGATGTTCCCCAGAAGTTCCCAAAGCTATTTCTATGACACTTTTCTTCTCCTTGTGACATACAATGATGAATCTTTGGTCAGGGGGTTGCAAAATAGTCTGGAAGGAGACGTCCACCTCGGGTCTTGCTTGTCGGCTCCTTCTGGAACGTATTGTCTCCACAGACATCAGCAGAGGGAGAGGTTTGGCAGTGGAGCCGCCCACAGTGGCATGGGGGCTGGTAGACAGTGGTTTAGTTATTCATAATCAAACCCCAACCCAAGTTGATATATGCTGGGGTTACTCTTCTTTGGCTGAACGTTTGCATGAATACAGTTTGTGATTTTTTTTCCTCCTTATTCAAAATCAACCTTGCCAAGCTCAGTTTAGACGGTGGCTGTGCTCTCTTGAGGAGAATGTGAAGGTCACACCACACCAAGGTATATTCAGCCTCATAAGTTTCTTATCTGTGCAAGATGCCCTGTTATGGTAACGCCTGGTCTCTTTTTTATCTTTTGTCTTGGGAACAGGTCAAGTTGCTACAGAGGACCAGGACCTCAGTATAGGTTCACATCTATGCGAGTCAGATGTTGGATGGAAGAATGGTGTCCAGGTCTGTTCTCTGACACGAATTCCTTCACACTGGACCATCCCTTTCTTTGCTCCATAGTATGAAAACCATAAACTAATTCCAGTGTCTTTTAGGAATCCATTTCCATGTTCTGAAGAATAAAGTTCTAAGGTGCCTTCCCGGGTCTGCCAAGAGCTCAGACTCAGGCTATTCAGAACTGCTCATGGACTCTTGCCTCTGAGCAGGCTGATGAATCCCTTTCCCCTTCTTCCTTATTGCAGTGAAACTGAATCAAGGTTGTAATTCTTGGGGAGTTTCGGAATGGTAAATGCAGTTCAAAGCTGGGTGCTAGCAGCTTTCTGCATGTTAAAAAGGTAATTGAATAGGAACAAATACAAGTGCAATTGGATATGTAGGCTAGAGGCACTGAGTCGAGACTGGAGAGGTCACACTGAAATGAATTTTTTAAAAGGACTATAAAATTGCATCTAAGATAGATGGGGAGCAAAAAGCAATATTTAAATGAAATTGTTATGGATATAAGTCACTTTCTGGGCATTATAACTATTTCTAACATAAAATATGTTTTCACTTCATATATAAAACATTGTTATTATTCACATCTTATGACACGTTAACATATTAGAACTTAAATGTTTAATGCATATATTAAAATTCTGTGTCATCATTAACCCAGCTGATGAATTCTCTTTGAAAAAAATAATGGAAAAGATATATCAAGGGAGATAATTTTTTACAATTAGGGTAAAAATATGTAACTTAAAGTGTGGTAAGATAAAAATGTCTAACTCAAAAGTTCCAAACCTTTTTCCCCGACTTTTCCTTCTTCTTGTTAGCTCGTGGGACTCCCACTGCCATTTGTTTTCCTATTAAATGACATTTCAAATACTTTATTATAAACATAAATCACATCTCCTTTCAAGAAGGCAAACGACAAACTAAATTTGAGATCTGGCTTGCATTTCTCCCACCCCCACCGCAAGACTCAATAGATGAGCAGTCGCTTTATAGATTGCATCTGAAGGGTAAACAAAGAACGACAGTAGATTACAGAAAATATAGCTCTGGAAGATGACAACTGCCCTTTTTATTCACAAACGTCATCCCGAACCCTGTCACTTTAGTTGACATCTGTTACACATCCTGATACTTCAGGTTCTGCGGGAGAACCACAGTCTAGTCTGCAGTGGGTTAGAAAATGAAACGAAAAACATGTATATGGAATTATCTTAAACGGCTTTGAGCTGTTTGAGACAGGGTTTCATCTTGACTCATTTTTTAGAGTGCCAAAGAACAGCTGTGTACAGAGCAATGCTCCTGAATTTAGACATGGCTGCTCGGGGATTCAGAACGCCAACTGTACCCTGAGTTATACTCCTCAGCTAGTGCAAATGCCTGCCACGAATCAGATGTCTTGGAACTAAGGCATCCGGAAGGAGACTTTCATAAGAATGGCACATTTTCTATGACCGACTAAGCCTGACTGTGTTCCTCTGAAGAAACCACCGGTGGGTACAAGGGTGAACATGGAGCCAACCTAGCTGGCAGAGCTTCACTGACACTAAGTGTCAGGATATAGGGGCTGGGGGTCCAGGCATGCAGGTTCTCAGGTTTCCCCACACCTCCTGCATCAGCCCACCTTGGAAAGGAGCCCTGGAAACTGCAGATTGATGTGATTCTAGGAGTGCTCATGTTGCCTCTTGTTGGTCTAAATCAGGGAACAAGTGACCCCCAAAGTGAGAAGCGGACGAAGTATGTGTCTGTGGGTGTGTGTATGTCTGTGTGTGTCTGTGTATCTGTATGTAGTGGTGAATCTCTGTACATAAATTCATCATCTAATGGGTCTGAGGAACACATCACCACTTCACATGTGTGCCTCAACTGTGTTTGTGCCTCTGTTCCCGAGTTGTGTGCTGGCACTGTTTGATGATACACCAAGTGTACACCACAGCAATGAAGCATATGGGTCATTTTGAAGGCTTTGACTGGCATATTCTCTGGAACATGAAGTGTTTAAAGAATTTCTTCTCATACAGAATTATTTCTTATGGGAAGCCATGGCCACACCCAGTGTGCTCAGGGATTACTCCTGGCTTTGCACTCAGGGACTACTCCTCGCAGTGCTTAGGGGACCATCTGGGGTGCTGGGGATAGAATGGGGTCAGTCACCTGCAAGGCAAGTGCCTTAATCCCAGGACTATCTCTGTGGCCCACTTGGCTGCATTTTTATGGCCAGGGATGTTGTAAAAAGGCTGGGATGAGGAGAAAACCACTGGACCAGTACAGCAGCCAACTCACAAGCATGTGTGAGGCAAAACCCTTCACAGAGATGCCGAATAGAAGTTCTAGAGGGAACTGTGAAGCCAGAATCTTTTCATTGGATTCAATATTTTATTACCTTCAATAAAGGCATAAAAGCATTTAGACACGTGATCATGGTAAATGTCTTCTCCGTGGGTAAGTCACTTCACTCAGACTTGCTGGGTCTGTGCTTGGGAGGACCTTTGTTATGTGACATGCTGTTCAGCAAACAGACTCACCCTGCCGTCCTCCCCTGTTTGGGAGTCCCCGGTCCTCCCCTGTTTGGTGACCTGCAGATATTCTGCACATATGCCTGACTCATGTGCAGTTGTTTCGAGGGTTAGTGGGGCCCAGGCCAGTCTCTGAAGTCTGAGAAGGGCTGGGCAGCAGATATGGCTGGGAGGTCACCGACATGAGTCAGTGCACTCCACTCCGGCCACTGCCGCTACTGTGGATCCTCAAGCCCTGCCACATGCACAAGGAGGTGAATGGATCCGGGAAAATCTCCCACATCCTGTGAGATTCTGTCATCAGAAAATCACCCAAGCTGAAAAAATAACAGTTCTTTTTGTTTTCAGGCCACACCTCGTGATACTCAGGGGGTTACTTCTATCTCTGTGCTCAGGAATCATTCCTGGCAGACTTGGGGAACTTTATGGGATGTTGGGGATCAAACTCAGGTCAGATGCAGGTAAGACAACTGCCCTACTCACTGTACTATCATGCAGGCCCCACAAAATAACACAGTTCTAATAAAAAAAATTATAAGCCCCCAAAATCTCAGTGCCAACCTGCAATGCAATACGAAGGGTCCATTCTAAGCAACAAATCTGTAGTTTTAATTTTGTATTGATAAAGGTGGTCCCAAAAGAGTTATATTCTAAGATCCATCTCCCCACCACCCCAAAGCAAGCAAACATAAAGACAGAAACACGTTAACTCTTGATTCAAAACCAGGCTCTCAGATTCCACTGGGTCCAGAAATGCTTTCCTTGGAATGAACACACCAGGATACAGCAATGGAATCAGTCTGGTAAAACCAGAGCTGTTTTCCTGCTGTACTTTTCTCTTCATTTTTTAACAACTTCAGATTGTATCTACTATAATTCTGTCCACTACACATTATGTTTCTCATTTTCCTTCATCTTCGTACTATTGTAGGCAACTCCTCCTCCTTTCTTTCTACATACCTAATGGCTAAATGCTTATAGTATCTCTAGCGTTCATAATAGAGAAAGGTCTTCATTGGAATATGACGCATGTATTGTATATTATATAAGTGTGATACTGTGCACATAATGTAGAGAGCCATTTTTATATTTCCATCTTCACCACCCGCTCTTCATCATGAACTACTCATGTCATTCTACTGGCAGATGATTATGTTTGATACTGCATCCATAAATCATTTTCATTAGTCAAGATTCTCCAGAGAAGCAGAAATAGATTTTATTGTATTATCTTACTTCTGCTGTCTTCAGGTTTGGTATACGTTATTTTTATATCTATCTGTTAAGAAGGAAGATTAGATCATTGATTTTTAACCTTTCTTCTTTTTAAAAAGTATTAACACTATAAATTTTCTCCTAAGCTCTCTTAGCTGCATTCCCCAAGCTTTAATATTTTATACTTTCCTTGTCATTTAGTTACAATGTTTTCTAATTTCTATTCTTTTTTTTTAAAAAAAAATCCATGCATTACTTACAAGTGCATTGTTTAACATCCAAGCAGTGGGAGGGAATTTCTAGTTTTCTTCCTTTTATTGATTTCTAACTTAATTTCACTGTGGTCAAAGAATACACTTTGAATGAATTAAAACCTTTTGAAATTTGTTAAGGTTCACTTTATGATCCAACATGTAATCAATTTGAGTAGGCATTCCCTGTGAACTTGTTTGTCATTGGCTAAAATGTACTGATATCAATTAGATAGTTGCACAATCCTGTGTGTAGTGTAGGGGTGGATTGTACAATCGTGTGTAGTTCAGGGGTCGGGGTGCCTTCTGGAAAGAACTGCAGTTATGCCTGTCTCCTGATAATCAAACCCTATGAAAGTGCCTCTCTTTGATTTCACCAATGAGCAATAGGGTCTTCCCTAAGACTGTATCATTCGTCTTGTTCAAACACCTTTCCTTGTTGGTTTTGATAAAGTCAGCAGTTTAAGGAAATCTGTGGTACAAGAAATTTTCAGTATCAGATACAGAATGACTGCATTTATTTGCATGACATAAATATATATGTACTTATTATGATACCAATATCCAAGGTCAAGTGAAAGATGTATCAGGAGGTCTTGTCAAAGGTGGAAATTATCACAAACGTGTGGGAGTCAGAGGCTAGGTAAGACAGAAAATGGAACAGTGTGCTAACAATTGTAGAGGGTACTAATGCCAACCTAGAACTGAGCATTAAATAGAGGCAAAAAGATACACATGACAACTCGTTTAATGTATGTTCTGTAATCCACAATCTGGAATGGAAGGAAAAAGAAAGAGAGAGAGAAAGGGAAAGAAATAAAGAACCTGCCATGGAGGCAGGCTGGGGAGGGGGTAGGGAACCGGGGACATTGGTGGTGGGAGATGGGCACTGGTGGAGGGATGGGTGCTGGAACACTGTATGACCAAAACCCAAATATGAACATCTTTGTAATTGTATATCTCACGGTGGTATAATAAAATACTTTAAAGAAAAAAGAAATTGTCAGTATCAGCAACATCATGGGGAAGCCTCGTCAAGTGGTGGTAAGAAGCGAAGATACCTGCAGCACACATGTCTGGAAGGAGCAGCTTCGAGCAAACTCTTCCCTCCAGTTCATGGCTTGAAAATGGGCACCACCCAAACACCAAGCCTTCCCCTGAAGGCCCTTTCCTGACTGTGCTTTACAGACAACTCCAACACAGAGTCCCCCGTCTACACTAAGGTGACAGATTGGGCGGCTTACCACTAAAGTGCATTGATTTGTTAGGTAATTGCAGGTGAGAAAAAGCATCACAACTTCTGCATCTGCTCTGAATTTTGCATCTTTTTTATCTTAGGGATGAAGAAAGGGACTTTTTTGTGTATTTTTCTAACTCTGCTTACAGTTTTACGTTTTTCTTTATATATTCTGCGGTTGTGAATTTGATTAAGTATAACTTATAATGTTTGTTTCTTACCCATGGATTTGCACCTTCACCATCAGCATTTATTTCTTTTCTTTGTTTGTTTATTGGTCTCTTGGGACCATATAGGATGCAGGGGATCTAACCTGGGGTCGACCAAGTGCAAGGCAAATACCCTACCCAATGTGTTGTCACTCTGGCCCCTGCTCCTCATCATGATAAAATATCTTCATCTCTCATAATTTTCACCACTTCTAAAGTGGTTAAAAGTTATGTCTTTTCTCCTTTCCAGTATCTGAAGGAAACACTTAGTTGTGATTCTCTAGTTTTCTGTGTGCTGATCAACAGAGTGAACTTGTGGGTGGTTCTCCTCTCTCTTCTTTCTCACTTCTTAGACTATCTGTGGTCATCATTCATATCACTACCATTCCCTCTCGGTTACAGTGGTGAATCTTCACTTTTGAATTCTCTTTTATTAACTTTCATAATTTTTTTCTGTTTCCATTGAGGTGTTTTATATTGACCTGTCTTCTAGTTCACTACCATTTATGTCATCCAATGTATACAATTGGTTTTAAAACTCAGAATAAAGTCTTAATTTTTATCTATTAAGTATATAGAATGTATCAGTTAAAACAAAAAAAATTCAAGGAATTTTACATTTTAATGTAAATAAACATGCTTGTTGTTTTTTTTTTTTTGGACCACCCAATGGTTTGATTAGAGATCATTCCTGGCTCTGCACTCCAGGGGTCACTCCCCATGTGCTCAGAGAACCAGAAGCAGTGCCAGGGATGGCTCTGGCTGTCCACATGCACGTAAACACCTGCCTGCTGTACTTTCTCCCTACTGTGTTTTTAAATCTGACTTTACATTTTAAAGTTTATTATAGTTTATTTATTTATCAGTACTCCACCCAGCAGAAGAGGTGATCACAGCCCGCTCGTGCGGCCGCTTGCAGCCGCGCAGTTCATCAATAAATTCTGGAAATCAGAGGTGACTACAAGAGTATGCCACCCGCATGGCAGAGCCTGGCAAGCTACTCTTGTCATATTTGATATGCCAAATACCAGTAACAATTATAGACCTTATTACCTGATGAAATGATTTGAGGCTCTTTATGTTCCTGGAGCAAGCAGATGCCCTTGGGCTCTACTTGCATAAGACAGGACATATGGAGATGTTACTGGTGCCCGCTCAAGCAAGTCAATGATGAAAAGGGAAGACACGTGACAAGTTATTTATCAATGTGCTTATCCTGATGTTGACATTTCTGGTTTTTGGTGTAGACAGTAATCTCACCTCACCACCACCAACTCCATGGTGACCAGTCCACCTTCTCCCCATCCACTGAACCTGGTACTGTTAGTTAGTCTTCTAGAACCAGAGACAGCTTATTATCAACAATCTTTCCTTGTCTTGTTTCCTTGTGCTTCACAGATTGAGGACTTGTCTTTCTCTCTTTGGCTAATTTCACTCAGCATATACCCTCTAGTTCCTTTGTTTTTCTTTTGGATCACACCCAGTAATGCTCAGGGGTTACTCCTGGTTCTGCACTCAGGACTTATTCCTGGCAGTGCTTGGGAGACCCTTATGGGATGCCAGAGACGTAGCCTGGGTCAGCCACATGCAAGGCAAACACCCTATCCTCTGTGCTATCACTCTGGCCCCTTACAAACTACCACAAGCTGTACTAGTTCATCTTTTCTTTCAGCTGTATAGTTTTTTTTTAATTTCCATTTACACCCCAACTATTTTGCTCATTCCTCTATCATTGGGCATTTGGGTCATTTGCACATAGAGCAAGTGCTGCAATAAACAAGGATATACATGTATCTTTTCAATAATGTCTCTGCATATGTGTGTGTGGGGGGTAGATCTTAAGAAGGGAAATCAACATTTAAAGCCAATAGACCAATGATTATATTGCATACTATGTTAGAGTGTGAATGTACTACAGAGAAAAATAATGCAGACGCTTAGGGAAGCATTGCAAATATAACTAAGGTGGGTAGTGAAGGGTTCATTGAGGGTAACATTGAATCCATATCCTGGAAGAAGGGAGGGGTTTGCTGTATTGATTTCTGGAGAGATATAATTCTAGGCAAGCCTGAGGCTTGGTCATTCCTGAGATTCTCTGAGAATTGCAGGATCCAGTGTTTCTCTGAGAATTGCAGGATCAGTGATGCCCTCAGCTCATAGGGCAAGGGGCAGAGTCAGAGAGGAGGCCAGCAGGTGCTGTGGGAACTGGGGAGAAGGTAAGAACAGTCTCATTCTAAAAATGATGTAGAATTTCATTTGTAATTTAGTAATTTAGAACATCAGTGGAGAGCGTCAGGCAGTTGTGTCACGTGACGTGAATTCATATTTTACAGAACCATCCTGGTGTGTGACTAGTTCTGGTGTAGCAATGATGGTGGACAGGGTGCCAAAGAAGGGACTGGTGCAAAATAATTTTGGTTGGGGGCAGAGTTTGGGTCACATCTGGCAGTGTTCAGGGCCTACTGTAGCTCTGTGCTCAGGGATCACTCCTGGTGGTGCTCAGGGGACTGTATGGAGTCTGGGATGACCACGTGCAAGAAAAGTACCTTAACCAAGAATGGGCTAACTTTATCTTCTGCCCCATAGCACTGTTGCCTTTATCTTCTGCCACATAGCACATTGCCACTGTTGCCAGTAAGAGCTTATGAAATATCAGACATTGTTGGTCTGGATATAAGAGTAGAGTCAACCATATTCAGCCAAATTCTGCTTTGTTAATAGTAAGAGGCACCGGGAGGGATGGTGGGTTCTTGCCCTGGCCCACCACCCCCAGCAGAGCCTCGCAACAAGCCAGTGACCCCACTCCATGAGGGCCTCCATTTTCCACATCTGGACTTTCTCTCGTCAGACCTCCACCCAGCAGACCAGCCTATCAGCCCGGCTCATCCAGTTCCACCCTGCAGCAGTCTTTCTTAAATCTGGCTCAGGTATGCCGGTCCAGAGACTCACAGACATGGGGCAGAGCTGCTACTGGCTCTCCCTGTGACCAGCCGCTCCACGAGGTGCCCGGGAGGGATGGTGGGTTCTAGCCCTGGCCCACCACCCCAGCAGAGCCCTCAACAAGCCAGACGACCCTCCACTCCATGAGGGCCTCCATTTTCCACATCCGGACTTCTCTCTTGTCAGACCTCCACCCAGCAGACCCAGCCTATCAGCACCCGGCTCATCGAGTTCCACCCTGCAGCAGTCTTTCTTAAATCTGGCTCCAGGTATGCCGGTTCAGAGACTCACAGACATGGGGCAGAGCTGCTACTGGCTCTCCCTGTGACCAGCCGCTCACGAGGCGCCCGGGAGGGATGGTGGGTTCTAGTCCTGGCCCACCACCCCAGCAGAGCCTCACAACAAGCCAGATGACCCCCTACTCCATGAGGGCCTCCATTTTCCACATCCGGACTTCTCTCGTCAGACCTCCACCCAGCAGACCAGCCTATCACGCCCGGCTCGGCTTGGCCAGCAAGTGGCCGCGCTGGTTCATCAATATATGCTGGACTTAGAGATGCCTACAAGAATATGCTACCTGCACGGCAGAGCCTGGCAAGCTACCCGTGTTGTATTTCATATATATGCCAAATACCAGTAACAATTATAGACCTCATTCGAAATGGATTGAGGCTCTTTATGTTCCTGGAGCAAGCAGATGCCCTTGGGCCTCTACTAGCATGAGACAGGACATATGGAGATGTTACTGGGGCCCGCTCGAGCAAATCGATGATGAACGGGAAGACAGTGATACAGTGAATAGTAAGAACATTTGCATCTTACACATTTTCTTCTGTGTCTGCTTTTTCTAAAACATATGTTTTATATTTGGGAATCTATGTAATTTTATTTGTTGTTTCTATTCTTTTATTAAATCATACAAGATAAGGTTTTAAATTTTCTAAAAGTCTGGGGTCATGTTTATGTGGAAGTGGTATTTCATCCTCCCTTCTATTCTAATTCTATTGTATTATGCTGAACAAATTATCTTTAATACTCTGGCTCTTTCAGGAATTTTATGATAATCTCTGTGGGATTATATGATCATATTTGTATAAAACCAGAAGGATTGCTGAAATCACAATAGGCAGAAAAGTTTAATTAGTGTATTTCATGCCTAAAAATATAAAATTTTCTTGCAAAAATATTCTTCTGGAATATTTTTCCTTAACCTAATTCATCTTTTGAATCCTTGGCAGTAGTTCTAAATGCTGTATGCAGTTCAGAAAAAGGAATTCTGCATTGGAGACATCCGATGTGTAGATGAGGCCCCAGTCTCTGGTCAGAGTGTCCCTAAGCATTGCCTGCTAGGATCTGTCTTGATTCACCTCACATGTTGCTACCACAACCCAAAGCCTGGCACATTCTTCATCTTCTTTCTTGTTCTGACCCTGGAAGTAAACAGTTATCTTGGAGGGTCAATATTTTCTGTTCTGGGACTGAAAACATCCTTTATCTGGGGCATCCAGGATCTTCCCTCCAGAGCTGACTTTAAATTGAGTCCCCCACAGAAAATATAACTGGTTTTGTGGGTCTGGAGAAGAAGAAGCAGAGAGGATAAGCAGAGATCCATCAGGAAACAGCTCTGAAGGCGCTTTCTCAGTGGGGACAGCAGACAGGAACACAAGACAGTGAGGCGAGCCATCCACTGAAGGGCCAAATCAAGATCCTGGGTTCTCTCTAGTCTTGTCTAGGTTTCTCATTTCTCCTTGGACACTTTTGTTGTGAATAGTGCTGCAATAAAAGCCTTTTAGAAATAGAGATTTGGGGTCCTGGGGATAGATACTGAGAAATAAAATTTCTGGATCATATAAAAGCTCAATTCTTAGTTTTTGAGAGGTGTCTATATTGTTTTCCAAAGTGGTTGAAGCAGCCACCATTATCACCAACAGAATGGGGCCCTTTTCCTGCCATCTACATCATCTCTGATTGAACACACACACACACACATACACACACACACACACACACACACACACTCCTCTATCTGATTGAGTTAAATCTCGGACTTTTTTTTCTCACATGCTCTCATTTCTTAAATTTGACATATTTGTTATGGTTCAGGTATTAGTTATTTCTTCCTCAAATTTCCAATTTGTCTTCCTTGTTCTGATCCTTGGGTGTCCTATTCACACTTCTACGGAAGTTCATCTTCTAGTAATCTAGTTCCCTCAGTCTTATGTGAGTCACATCCTTGGCATGAGCTCAAGAGCTGGTGCTGTGACTCTGTTTCTCTCCTCAGCCTTGATAATGAAACTCTTCATTTCTTCCTGGCTGCACTCTGTCAAGTTTATACTGATGAGCCAAAACTCAGAGTAAATAGTGCTTGCTGCCTCTACTCTCAAAGGTAATAACTTCTCCGTACATCTATAGAATTTTTCACTAATCATACAGAATCTTTATTTTTGCTTTTTTTGGTCTTCAGTTATTTTTCTTCCTCTAAGTTTTGGCATTTTTATGGGCAAGTACTTTGTTTTATTTTTGTGTGCTACTAGAAGATAATATTCCACCTGAAATACAGTGGACAAAAAGTTAATATTGTTAATGTATAAAAATATAAATGATCCAATGCCTGGGGTCACTATAAATACATCACCACTTCAGGAAAAAAATTGCCTAGGGTATGTCCTATAGATAGTGTGAAACATATTTGTTTTTCAATATAAAGGAAAAATAAAACTTTGTAGAGAATATTAAATATCTTGTTCCACCGAGTATTTATGAGGCTTTGAATTGAATTCGAAATTCCTTCCTCAATATAAATCCTAGATACGAGTCAAAAGTTCTTAGGGGACTGATACTAGAAAAGAAACAAAAAGAAAACCAAACATTAGGTTTTTTTAGTCTAAGAATTTGAGTGCTTTTTAAGCCCACCAAATATAATCAGATTTATATTTATTTTTACAGAAATGTTTGCTCAGCTAATGCATTCCTAATCAAATAATGGGTGTTCTGTGATGGAAATTTCGGGTAAAGTTCTTAAAACTGTCAAAAGTAAATAAGCTAACGAGAGTTATATTTCTTTGTTTCCCTGGATCTCATAAATGCTCAGAGAGGAATAGGGTGGACTCAGAAATAAACCAGAGAGACTCTCAATGACTGTGATGGGCTCTTTCCGGCTCCTCCCCAAGCAGGAGTCAGCACACAGCTGAGAAGGAGACGTCCATTGTCCGAGGGCCTCTGTCTCAGCCACCCGTGAACGCCTCTCTCCTTTCTCTTCTACAGACCTCATGCCACCTCAAAGGAATATTTTTGACTTCACAAGTGAATTCAATCTCTTCTGAATAAAGAACAAGGGACATATTTATATTTCCCATTGAAGTTCTAGTTCTGTCCTGATGACTCTCCACATGCATTTCTCTTGCTCTATTGTGAATGGACTTTTGACTGCACACGGGAAAGGAATTCACTGTAACATTTGACTTAGGTCACTTGGAAGATGATTTCAAGGTCTTTGCTGAATCTTCAAAAAATTCTTTGACATGACTGATGCATTCAGTCCTTTGAAGATGGGGTGAGGGGCGGATATTCTAAGAATGCTTAGCTCTTTGAATTTAAGTCTTGAAACAGACATTCCAGAAAACTTACTGACAGGGTTCTTGAGTACCCCAATTTAGACCCTGAAGACTACAGTTCCATGCTTCATAAGACCTTCCCCAGCAAGCCAAGTTTTATGAGACAACCTTTTAAAAAGAGAGACAAAATAGATTTGGAAGCCTCAGAATCAAAGTAGGTAAAAGTTCAGAGGTCTGTATGGCCTGACTTGAAATATTGCCCTATAGAAAGAGAGACAGCCTCGGACCCCAGAGCAAATTTTTGTGGGTCAAGAATCAATTGGTCCTGCAGAGAATTGAGCTTTCGCAGACTGGGAGGCGCATTTCAGAAGAAAGGAATTGCTGATGATGAACTCATGGCTTCGAGGGCAATTGTGGTTGTGAAGGAAAAGGTCGCTCTAGGGCCCTGAACCTGTATTCCCGCTCTTCCTAGATGAAGAAATCCCAGGTCCCCCCAAAATCCTGGAATTAACCCTTTATATTGCACACTGCTTTGAGAAGAAATCTAGGTATGACTCAAAGGCAGCATGGCGAGCAGGATTTGCGTCTCTATCTTGCATATCACCCACCTTAGTTCACTTTTGGCTACAAGTGGTCCCCTGAGCATGGCCTGATATTGTCTTAGAGGCTTATGCCACTGGGTATGACCACGGTGCTCCCTCACGAAAGATGGGCCCAGGCTGTCCTGTCCTTTCCCCAAAAGCCAGGAAACCACTGATCCCGGCTGTTAAGACGCAAGCTCGGTATAACATTGGGTACTGCAATGATAGCACTCAAACCAAGAAAACCCCACAAGTGCCTGAGGATTGAAGGTGAGAATGACCTTTTCATCATGAGAGTCTTAGAAAGGAAGCATCATCTCAAACGACAGCAGGACGAAAGCTACAGGACACCGACTTAACTCAGCGCGGGAGTCGGCAACGGCTGCGCAGACCTGGCCAGAATGGTCATTCATCTAGGTTTCCTTCACTGCACCAGATGTGAAGAGTCTCTCCCCACTTTAGAGCTGGATGAGCCATGGGAGACCCCTAACTGTATGATGGTTTCCTTCAGGCCTGCCCTCCCTGCTAGGACTTCTCTCCTTCCCTCAAGAAATGGATCAACAGATTCTAACTCTCATATTTCTTTTGGATCGCTTCAAAAATGTCTGGGGAAAACATGACCTGTAGCCTTTTGCTATTGTTTTTTTTGGCGAAAAGATTGCTGGCCCAGAGTAGCTCAGCACGCGCTTGAAGCAAAGGTTTCTTTCTGGTTTGCGTGTGGGTCAGCAAGCTAGGTGCCCGATGCACCTATCGTTCAGGGTACAATCAATGCGATTTTTTGGCTTCTTCTCTCAGGTCTCCACATCCCCGAAGACTTTGAATCCGCAGTCCACGCTTTCCATTTTTGGCATCGCACACCCCACCCTCCAATGTTTAGTAAGAGAAATGAGTCATCAGTAGTTATTTCAGAATCACTATCTATTCAATAATTACGCCTCCATCTTGTGCAAACAAGAAGGTTTAGCTATTTTATGTGTTTATTTTAGCCCCGAGACTGTTTTTATAAGTTTTGAAGCCACACCGGAGTGTTGTGTGTTTTATCCCTAAGATTGTTTTTTTAAGTTTTGAGGCCACGCCCGTGGTACTTAGCTTATTCGACTCTGCACTCAGGGAACACTCCTGGTGGACCTGGGGACCATCTAGAAGTTGAAGATTGAAACTGGGATCAGCTGCACTGAATATGTACAGTACACAAGTGCCCACTCCATCGTTCTACCTCCTCCAGTCCCAGTCCCCAAAGACTTTTATATGTGGCTCTGCAGAATTGTTGTTTGTGTTGTCATTGTGGTTGGGGATCACACATGGCAAAGTGCTCAGGACATGTCCTTTGTTCTGTGCTCAGGTTCTTCAATGGTTCTCATAGGGGGAGCACGGGTTGCAGAGTAAAGCCCAGACTCCCACACACACAATGTGCACAGGCCTTGGGCTATCTCACTGACTTCTCAAGACTCAGAATCAAAGATTTCTAAGAAAGCTTTTAATTGCTTTGCATCCATACAATATACATCACTACCACACACACACTCATGCCACTCCCAGAGACACATACACTATTGTTGATACCACTACAATACATGCTACACAATCACACATACAGCGTAGACATGCTATACATCCAGCACTCACACAGGCATGCTCACATCTCTTTGAACACATGGTGCCTTCTACTCACATGAATACACAAACATATACACACTTCACTTGCTTGAGGCTTTCTTCCGGCAACCCACAGCATATTGAGGGAGAACACTTCACCGCTTTGGGTCCTTGTTAGCTTTGGCTAATTTACAAAAATCCTGTTGACTCTCTGCCACAGTTAGTGTCTAATATTACTTCACAGGGTAAAAATAAATCAAAAAAGGTCTCAATAGTGAGGCAGATGCTGTAGTATTACCTCGCTGGACACAAAGAGCTAATTTTTGACATCTTTTCTCCGAGGAGATCATTGCTGATCTTGCCAAGAGCCAAACTCAATTATCTTACTGCCCTTCTACAAATCCATATTTCAAGCACCAAGCCCTTTCTGAGTCTCTGAGGATGACATCCTGTGCCTCCAATAATGAGTTGTACCCCCTGGCCCTCACGCTTCTTATATGCAGGCCAGTTTGTGGGATTGCCAACGTAAACCCATTCGAGAACAGCATTCCTGAAGCTGATAACCTGGGTTCTTTCCACCTCCCCAAAACCCACATTTACTCCTAACTGGAAACTCAGGGGGGATAGTGGAAACAGCTCTGACTGTTTCCAGGTCAGAAGGTTTTATCAACCAAAGACTCAAGGTAAGGCCAAATGTAAAGCGAGATAGTACAGGAAGACAGATAGTCCCACCCCACCATCAATTCTGTTTCAGGGTGAGGAATTTGCCATCTGCTGATTCTGGTGCTACCTGAGACATTGCACAACCCAGAAATGAAGGGTTGCTTTCTCCCAGATCACCCTGACAACCCAGGCTGCTTTTGAATTCCTCCAATAAACCCCCGACACCTCACTTGCCAATTTAACTTGATT
>JAJIBD010026377.1:0-120127 GCA_021461705.1 Cryptotis parvus
CTGACTAGTAGCAAATTGTCAAAAGTGCAAAATCTGGGGCTCTACCCAAGCTACTCAATCAGAAACTCCATCATAACAAAAGTGTTTGTGTTTTAGTATTCTCAGGGATCCCGATTTTTCTCCTGTTTGAAAACCACTGCTCCAAAGGAGAGCTCTATGAGCAGATAAGAAATAGGATCTCCACAAGTTCTTTGGATTCTGTTTTTTGTATTTTATTTTTGGAACAATCTCATTGTAATCCCCTTGCTACTATTGTAAGCACCCAAATTATAGTAGTGCCTATTCTAACTCTTGTCTAATCAATAATGACAAAGAAATTTTTTCTAAGTGAAGTCAGTTGGTGTTTTGTAAAGCACAATGTGATATTTGTTAAGCACAAAGTGTTATGGGGGATATTTTAATTTTGTTCTTCTTTTGCTTTTTTTTGAGGCAGGGCACACAGGGCTGTGCTCAGGGATTACTCCTCTCCCCCACTCAGAGATCACTCTTTTTTTTTTAAGCCTTTTATGCAATTTATTGAACATAGTTTAAGCCCCTTTATGCAATATCTGGGTGTAGGGGGTACAAGCTACAAATCACCCAGCATTTGCAAGCCTCTGGCCATTGTAACAGATAACAATCTTCAGAACAAGTGACAATCACAGATTTAGCATTTACAAGGTAACATTTGCAAGGTACTGATTATGATTTACATATTCCTGTGATCAGAGGTCAGAAGACCAGGCACATTCTGCCTCACCTTAGCTTGGATAAGCACAGATGTTTTGGATATAACCATATGAGCATATTTCTGGGTCTTGCCCTTAGGGTCTTGTGGCAGTAAAGTGCTGGACCCTAAGGCTAGCAGCTCAGAACCCAACACTTCCTACCAACCTACCCCATCTAACTCCTAAGGCCCTCTATTTTTTTTAACATTTTATTATACCACCGTGAGATATACAATTCCAACGTTGTTCACGCTTGGGGGGTTTCGATCACACAGTGTTCCAGCACCCCGCCCTCCACCAGTGCCCCTCAACGACCACCCATGTCCCCAATTCCCTCCCCCTCCCACGTCCCTGCCTAAATGGCAGGTTCCTTATCTCCTCTCTCAGAGATCACTCTTGATAGAACCTGGAGTGCTGAGGATCAAAATTGTATCATTCATTATCAAGGTAAGTGCCTTACCTGCTAAAACTATCTCTCCGGCAACATGGAAGATATTTTAGCAATTAGGACATCCACATTTTTTACTTAGATCAATTCAATAAACTATGAATAAATTAATAATGGGGCACAAGTATTAGTACTTTAAAATCTTCCCACTGGAAGATTCCAAAGTTGATTCTAGAAGGAATGAATTGACATAGCAACACACCCCCAGAAAAAAAAAAAAAAGGAACAAACCCACACAACCAATATTAAGGTAAGATTTGTAAGCATAGGCAGTTCTTTGCGATGGAGAAAATTGTTTCTTTTTGTTTATGTGAGGGAGGGAGGTTATACCTACTTCAAGGAGATGTATTTCTGGTTCCATGTTCAGGGATCACTCCTTTAAGGGGATCATATATGATACTGGGTATCAAACCAGAATCAGCCATAGGCAAGGCAAATGCCTGCCTCGCTGTATTTATCTTTCTGGCCTGAAAAAATGTAAGCTCCAAATCCTGTACCCATATCCCTCTCCGAACATACATTTCATTTCTTTTTTCTCCCTTCTCCTCACTCTTTTCCTTCTCCTTCTCTTCCTCCTCCTCCTTCTTCTTGTGGTGCTGTGGATTGAAATTGGGGAACTACATATGAAAGGCAAATACTTCTGCACTGAGCTACATCCTTGCTCCTGTCTTTCTATTCTTTTGCAGACCAAAACTTCCTATAAGCTGTGTGATTTTCTGACTTCCAAAGAAAGCCTACAAAGACATTGGATTTTATAATAAGACTTGAATTCACTTTTCCTTTTGATCTAGGACTTCTTGATAACAGTACACACTCCTAAAGATGATTATAATAGAACCTGCTTCTTGGACTACAGGTCTCATGTTTATTTGTCTTCAGATTATGACTCACTTAAGCCTCACTCCTTGTTCCAGTGTAGTACTGTTCTTGTCCTACTGTACTGCAACATAGTTCAATGTGTCAACCGTATCAGACACGCTGGCTTCTGAGATCACTAATATCAGACTTTTTAGGCAAAGTATAAAGCAACATGGAATTAAAAACACAATGACATTACAGTTCTACTAAAGATACAAAAGACTTAGAAGTACAGTCTTGATTTTATACTAGTGGAAAAACTATCTATAGGCCTTTTCCTTTTTCACATTTTAGAAACTGTCCCAATAGTTATGCAATGCCATGGAAGTCCAAATATCTGGGGAGAGTTTACTAAACAATATGTGTCATCATCCTGGGAGAACAAAAGCACAGCAGACACTAGGTATCAGTAGCAGTGTTAGTGGTACATTCTTGTTCTTGGAATGGTAAGGAATTGTGTCCCAGAGTTAGTGCTTCCTTGTTCTTGGCATGATAAAGAATTGTGCCACAGAGTCAAGGGAACACAAACGCTTGATGGGAGAGGTCCAGACCTTCTTTTCTTCATTTATAAGGTGCGACATTGTAAGAATGGCAGCTCTATCTTGGCTTATATCACTTATATCACCTTCCAGCTTGGGGAGAATGTAGTGGCTCCATAGGGACTTCCCTCTACTGTCTGGTCCTATGAGATGAACTCAAGGAGACTATTAAGAGCCAGTATGAAAACTGGCTAGTGTTTGTACATCCCAGTTCACTTTCCCACCCAGTCAAAATGGGGGAGCTATTGCAGAGGAAAGAGTGAGCCCCAATAGGTACATTCTAGTCACTGGTAGAGGCACACAGCCATTGCTAAGCCAAATCCTGGCATGAAAAATCTGGGAGTGCTTTGGGATGGGGAGTGAAAATGCTATTAATTCAGGTGTTTGTTGCAGTCATTGCAACAAAAGACCTAACTCCATACTCCATCTCGAGGCAAGTTCCTCACCTTGAGTGAATTGAGTGAATGCTTTAGAGCAGAGAAATTTTGCTTAGCAACCATTTGAATTCTTAATGAATAACTTGGAGGAAAAAATAAAGTTCTTAGTACAAAATTAAATTAGCTTCCTTTTTCCCCTGTCCCAAACCAAATCTGACAGACCCTCAAATCAATATATTTCATTTGTACAGCAATTTACTCCATGACCCAAGACTAGCCCCACTCAAAACTTGAAGCAGGGTAAAGCAAATTTCATTATCTCTGATTTATAGGTGGGAAAAGGTGATTCCACATTGATTGCAGCTCTTTGTGTCTTAGCTCCTCCTATGAGAGTGTTAAGAGAAATTGAGCTTTATTTATTAATAAAACAAATATTATGTCTCTCTAAATGTTTATTACATAGGACACTATGTCAGGACATGTTCATTTAACAAATTGGATCTGAAAAATTCCGACTAGGATAACTGTTTTGAGGCATCAAGCTATCGCTAACCCAATAAGGAATTGCTTGTGAGATTTTAGGATTTGAAACAATGATGGGAGAAATAGGCAAACATTAAAATTGTGGACAGTCAATGCATATTTTTTATCTTAGCACAGAAGCCAAATGAGCATGTCAGGAAGGCTTCTTGGCGAGTATTTTTTGTGCCAACTTGACTAAAAACAGGACTTCCAGCCCTGGCCCGCCACCCCAGCAGAAGAGCTGATCACAGCCCGGATCATCAGTGAAAAAGACTGCAGCAGTCTTTTTCAAGGCCAGCCCAGGTATTCCAATCCAGAGACACACACACAGGCACCAGAGCTGCTACTTGCTCTCCCTGTGCCCAGCTGATCACGAGACGCCCGGGAAGGATGGTGGGTTCCATCCCTGGCCCGCCACCCTAGCAGAGCCTCGCAAAGAAGACAGAGGAACCCCCACACCATGAGGGCTGCCATTTTCCACATCTGAACTCCCCTCTCCTCAGAGCTCCACCCAGCAGAAGAGCTGATCACAGCCCAGTGGGCATGGCCACTTTGAGGCTGTGCGGTTCTTCAATAATTGCTCGAGTTTTGAGGTGACTACTAGAGAGAGTATCCCACCCGCACGGCAGAGCCTGGAAGCTACCCGTGTCGAGATTTGACATGCCAAATACCAGTAACAATTATAGACCTCATTCCCATGACCTGATGGAATGGTTTGAGGCTCTTTATGTTCCTGGAGCAGGAGATGTCCTTGTGCTATCTCTCATGTGACAGGACATGAGATGTATTGAAATGTTACTGGTGCCCGCTTGAGCAAATCTATGATATACAAGAAGACAGTGATACAGTGCTACAGTGACTAAAAAAAAAATAAGGAAATAAACACTAAAGACAAAGCTAAGATTGAAGCCCATGTTAAGAGTGAGATGCTGTAATTACAGGTGCTAAAGACAGTTTTCCAGAAAATGTCTCCAAATATTGTATTTACTTTACTTCTACAATAACATTTCTATTGATAGAGTTTCATTGTAATCACACATTTTTCTTTTATTGATTTTCATGAAACAAATTATATATTACAAACATTTTTCTGCTAAAATTCATGAGGGCATTTTCGGTATCACTTTTTATTAGGAACAAACTTAAAGTTGGCAATATAACCAGACAATTAAATGTAAAGAGAGTACTGTATGTATGTGAGTTTGAGGATGTTCAGTTACAAGATCATCTATTCATCCTAAAATTATGGAATTAGGAATTGAGAATTTACCTCAATCTATCACTGATTTATAATGAGAAAACCAGGTTCATTCAAATCTGTAAGCAATTTGTCAAGTATGTCACAGGTAGACAAAAAGCCTGGGTTGCCAACTTGAAGATTTTTCTGTTATCTCTAAATTAAATGGATTTAGTTTTGTTTTGTTATTTTGGATTTTGGGCCACATCTGGCCCAGGGCTATGCTAAGGTATTACTCCTGGTGGATACCAGGAATGGAGTCTGGGTTGGTTATGTGTGCAAGCACTATGCCCTCTATAATATCTCTCCATCCCCTGGATACTTGCTTTTAATGAGTTAGCAGACATTTTTGTTGAATATATAAGATACACTATAAAATCTGTATGTCTGTAAAGAAGGAAATTCATAGGCTCAAGTAAAATCAAGGTAACATTTTAAGACATGATGTGATGTTAAATGTTTTAGGAATGTTCTGTTATTCCTCTGTAGTCTCATCCATTCTTTGTCTTGCTTTTGCCCTCAAGTTAGTTTTCTTTCCATGCTAGTAAAACATGTATCATGTAAATATGGAAATATGCTTTCATTTCCATGTGATTCAATAACTTTGCACCTTTTCCAATAACTCTGAAAAAGAATTCAAGGTTCTGGTTATATAGTAGCAGGATATTCTAAGTCTAGAGCAAGGAAGTGACTTTTACCTCAGAGACAGACAATGGAAGAGAACTTAATGCTCAAACAGAGAGAAACCATGTGGGCACCACACTTTCTTCATGGGTGGCATTTCAATTACTTTCAGCATTTACATCTTTTCTCATACTCTCATCCAAAGCTGAGAGAAAACAAGTGTAACAAAGTCCCACATTTTTAGGAAGTTATTCTGTGGACTTTGAAAGTTCTTAAAATTCCCATATAGTTTTCAGACATCAGACTGAACACACTGAAAATATGTCAGTCTTCTAAAGTAACATTTCTGATCGGGGGAATTATTTTCAATCTTAGCAGTTTCCTTCAGACTAACACATGTGTTGATTTAACACTATTCCTAAGAATTCCTACTTGGAAAGGTTCACTCCCTTTCTTTGTGTAGCAGCAGAGTGAGGCCTGAAAGTCTCCCTGGGAAACACCAGTTGGGAACTGCACACCTGCTTCCTGATGACCTTGTCTCTGGCCACTTGGGGGTTCAAGGACCAAGTTAACAGTTCATAAATCCAACCACTCGCCGTTCCTCACTCACATGCTCGACTTGAAGCTCTCTTTCAGAGCTCTTTCCAGTACACTTTCTAGAAATGGAAAACTTTGATGTTTTCTCAGTGCTTGAAACCTGCATTGCACACTATTAGCAGCTGTATTTGGTTGTGGTAAGGACCAAGAGCTTAATTTTAAGTGTTAAGATATGAATTGTAATATTTTAGATATTAAAAATCTATTAATGATAGATATTAACTATTAATGAGGCACTGTGAATGAAAAAATTGAAGAGCTATGGGAAAAAGTAATGTTTCTAATGGGAATTACTTAATGCTCCTTTGTGGTTTTCAGAATTTATCAAAGTTCTGTCTACTTAAGATTTAAAAAATGAACATTCATAGAAAGGTGAGACACAATTAACACTATCAGCAGAAATTTGATGGCTGGCTAAAGGCATTTTTTGGATACCCACAGAGTAACCACTTGGTGTACACATAGCTCCAGCCTAGATACACTCTAGTTTTCTTAGTAGAAGCTTTTAAAAGATTTGTGATTCTTGCCAGGGATTTTTTATTTTTTAATCTTTATTATGGTATTGTGATTTACAGTAATGTTAGTGGTAGTTTCATGAATACATCATTTTATCATTTCCACACCACATCCACCACCAGAATATTCATTTCCCCTCTACCAAAGTCATATATACCCCAACCCATTCCATCCACACCTCCCCTCTCCCACTTCCTTTCGTTTTCTGAGTTTTGTTGACCAAGAATTCTCCAGTTCTGTTGGCTTTGACCATTTTGTTTTACCCTTACAGAATATCATTATGTTCCACATATGAAACAGATTATTCTGTGTCAATCCTTTCCTTCTGACTGACTTGACTCAACATGATGCCCTCTAGTTTCATTCTTGTCACAGTAAATTGAATGATTTTGTTCTTTCTTGCAACTGCATAATATTCCATTTGCACATAGTACAACTTCTTGAACAATTCATCTTTTACTCCATTATTGGGCATCCAGGTTGTTTCCACATCTTGACTATCATACTAAGCGCTCCAGTGAGTGTCAGTGTGCATGCCCTTTCAAGTGAACTATTTTGTGATATAGGGATAGATGCCAAGATGTGGTATCACTTGACCATATGGGAGCTCTAGTCCTACTGTTGTTTTTGGGCCACATGTGGAAGTGCTCAGGGCTTTCTCTAGATCCATATTTGTGTATCACTCTTCACAGTCCTCTTGAAAATAGTGTGCCAGGAATGAAGAATGAAACCCAGGTCTGCCATGCACAAGGGCAACACCTTACTTGCTGTACTATATCATCAATCCCTTATAGTTTTGTTTTTGTTATTCCTACTGTTTTGCAAAATCTTCATATTTTTTTCCTTAGAGGTTGAACCAGATAACATTTCACCAATGGTGAATGAGGATTTTTTTTTCTCACCACAACCCTGCCAACACTGAATGAGTTTCCAGACTTCATACACATCATTCTCACTGGTGTGAGACACTACTCATTGTTGTTTTGACTTGTATTTCTCTAGTTATAAGTAATGATGAACACTTTTTAATATGCCTCATAGTCATAAACTCACAGACATGGGGCAGAGCTGCTACTGGCTCTCTCTGTGCCCAGCCGCTCACAAGGCACCGGGAGGGAAGGCGGATTCTAGCCCTGGCCCGCCACCCAGCAGAGCCTCGCAACAAGTCAGACAACCCCCCACTCCATGAGGGCCTCCATTTTCCACATCCGACTTCCCCCTCGTTAGAACTCCACCCAGAACACCAGCCTATCACAGCCTGGCTCGCGTGGCCGCAAGTGGCTGTGAGGTTCATCAATAAATGCTGGATTTAGAGATGAGTATTCTACCTGCACGGCAGAGCCTGGCAAGGTACCCGTGTCATATTTGATATGCCAAATACCAGTAACAATTATAGACCTCATTCCCATGACCTGATGGAATGGTTTGAGGCTCTTTATGTTCTTGGACCAGGCAGGTGCCCTTGGGCTCTACTTGCATGAGTCAGGACATATGGAGATGTTACTGGTGCCCGCTTGAGCAAATCGGTGATGAACGGGAAGACAGTAATAAACATGTTTTATTTGGGGGAGGAGTCTGTTCATTTCTTCCCATTTTTGAAAAGCATTCTTGGAGTTTTTATTGTTGATCTTTGTGAGTGTTTTAAAGTTCTGAGACTGTACCACTTTACATGAGATATTTTGTGTAAATATTACCTCCCATTCAGTGGGTGTCTTTTGATTTTAGCTTGAGTTTCCTTTGCTGTGTAAAAACCTTTCTGGCATAATTTTTTGTTTATTTTTGTCTTTGCCTTTGTGGTCATCTCATTGAAGATACTTCAAGTCCATATCCTGGAGTATTCTGCCTGTTTTCTTCAATGCACATAGTGAATTTTGGCTTAGCTTCAAGGCCATTAATCCATTTTTTGATTTACTTTTGTGAATGTTGTGATGTGTGGTACAGTTTTATTTTCATACATGTGGCCAACCAGTTTCCAAACTTGTTAATGAGACTTACTTGGCTCCTTTGTTGTAGATTAATTGCTCATATATTTCATCCAAGGATTATTGAATCAAATCTATAGGGAAGAGATTTACAGATTTAAATGAGGCCTTTAATTGTTGCTGTTTTCTTTTGGGATACAGCCAGAAATGCTCCTGGCTCTGTACTTAGGAATAATTGCTGGCATTGCTTGGGACATTGTATGGGATGTTGAGTATCAAACTTGGGATGGGTGTTAGCATATACTGTCACTAAAGCCCCTAATGAGGCCTGAATATGCCTCATTCCTGGGGACAGAGGAGTATTGTAATGTGCCACAAGGAATCCAAGGTTTTCTGCTTGTGGCCAATTGCTTTCATAATGTAGAACCACCATGAGAGATTGCTTGTCCCTCTGACTGCTGGCCACTTGTTTCAACTTCACAGTCTGCATATGACAAAAAAGTCAGCTTTCCATATTCTGAAAGTCAGGGTCAAAAATTTTCTGACCCACATCTGTTTTCTGTTGGGTCCTATACGATTTAGAGCCCACTCATTTCTCATCTCCTCTCCCAGAGGGTAGGGCTATGGATATGGTCAGGACCAAAGACATTTCACAGGGCAGACAGAGCAGATTATTTGGTTTTTCTGAGCCACAGTCCATTGCAGTATAAATCCTTTCTTCTTGATATGGCAGAGATCCAGCCACTGGGGATTCTTTTTAACCAATTACTTCTTTCCTTCTGCTCTGTTTGTTAGAAACTTTTCCCAGTTCTGTGGGACCTTTAGTGCCCTCAAGTTTTTGCTCAAGTAGATTAAAAATAGCTTTTATCAAGCATGGCGGGTTCTAGCCCTGGCCTGCCACCCCAGCTGAGCCTCACAACAAGCCAGACCACCCTCCCCTACTCCATGGGGCCCGCCATTTTCCACATCCGACTTCCCTCTCATTACAACTCCATCCAGCAGACCAGACTATCACAGCCCAGATCATCGACACCCACCCTGCAGCAGTTTTTTTTTTCAATCCGGCCCAGGTATGCTGAAACAGAGACTCTCAGACATGGGGCAAGCTGCTACTTGCTCTCCCTGTGCCCAGCTGCTTATGAGGCGCCCGGGAGGCATGGCGGGTTCTAGCCCTGGCCTGCCACCCCAGCTGAGCCTCACAACAAGCCAGACCACCCTCCCCTACTCCATTGGGCCCGCCATTTTCCACATCTGGACTTCCCTCTTTTCACAACTCCACCCAGCAGACCAGACTATCACAGCCCATCTCACGCTCCCGCTGGTGGCTGCACGGTTCATCAATAAATGCTTTATTTAGAGGTGACTACAAAAGTATGCCACCTGCATGGCAAGCCTGGCAAGCTGCTCATGTAGTATTTGATATGCCAAATACCAGTAACATTTATATTAGGTCATTCCTGTGACCTAACATAATTGTTTGAGGCTCTTTATGTTCCTGGAGCAAGCAGATGCCTTTGGGTTCTACTAGCATGAGACAGGACATATGGAGATATTACTGGTGCCCGTTCTAGCAAACAGATGATTAACGGGAAGATAGTGATAGATAGATAGTGACAGTGATCAAGCCTCTACTTGTTTCTTGTCTAAAGTTCCTGAATGTGGTTTTGAATTTCCTTTACCACCCAGATAGAATACAATTTGCACATTTGTTAGACTTATTGTCACTACTTTACCCATCGAAAAATTCATAAACTCTGTATAAGACTGATTTTGTACCATTATTTTGGTGCCTGATAAGGAGCCTATAACAGTGTCTGTTATTCATAAGCACTTATTGAAGGAATAAAGGAGTATTAAGCTGCATCTCTTCAGAAAACCACTGTTGGCAACGTATGACATAGACCACTTTTACATATACTGATTTATCCCCTGTGGCTCTCCTTTTCGATGCTCTCAATCTATGCTATCACAACTTAAGAGTCTCCTGAAGGAACTCAGCTTCCACCCTTCCTTATTCATATTCTCTGCTACTTTTCTGTGACAAACTGCCTTCCCTCTGTGTGGAATGGCAATATGGAATGCATGTGCTTTGCCATGAAGTAGGCAGAGTCTCTTCCATCCTGACTTCTCATCCTGACTTAAGTCAAATAAAACCTTGTCCAGAAGGCCAGCCCCAATTATGGGAGTCTATACCGGTCTGGCCATGTGTGTGCATTCTGACTTTCTGTGTGTGTACTTCTCTTTCTGGTCTAGCCATTTGTGCTTAAAACCCAGGTATCATGTGATCTCTTTCATATTAATCTTCACATTCTACTCTTTAAATATACATGATATTCTTTATGCTTGTTACCAAGAGATGACCTGAAGTAACTTTGTTGTTTGGGACAGAGCTTCAGAAGTATAATTGGATGCCTGTCAGCTTCTGGCAGACATTCTGGTTCTATTGTGGAAGCATCTATGCTCGCCTTGTTTATAGTTCTGTATCTATAGTAAAAGAAATCTAATTTTTATTTTGTTTTTATCTCATCTCCTTTGAGTTTTTATCATTAGAATTGAGAACAAAGCATGCCTTTCTGTTAATAAGATTTTCCTTTAATGTATGATAAGACTAGTGATTAATAATCAGCAGGTTCTGGTTTTTTCATTGGAATGATAACATATGGTCCTGCGTCTCCGCCCCTTCACAGAGCCCTAGAACAGGATTATAAGAAGGGGCAATGAGAAATTCTGGTTTAGATTAAAGTAAATGACTTGAGGAATTGGCTCTGATGAAGTACAATTTACTGTTGTAAAAGCTCACAGAGATGAGCCTTATGCAGTTTTCATCTCTTGCATTTGAGCTTAGTTGGAGAAGACGGCAACGGATCATAATCTTTCTGTTTTTAGCCATTTCAATTCCAGTGACGTAAGTTATAAATGAGACGGGTGTGGGCCTCCACCAAATTCCCAACAAGCATTTAGCCGTAGCCTCAAATCCAATGCACATTTGTCATAATTCAACCCCACTGGTTCAGCAAAGGCCTAAAGGGATATGGGTTGGAGTAGGAGGGAGTGAAGGAAGCAGGGGGAGTGGCAGCTGTTCAAGGAATGGAGTCATAAAAGACAAAGAGGTTATCCATGTCAGAGAAAAGAAAAGTCAAGGAACTAACTTAAAAAGCCTAAAAAAAGTTAGGTGGGGTCCGAGAGAGATCACAGATTAGCCACTTTCCTTGTATATGGCCAACACAGGTTTGATCTCTGTATCACATATGGGTCCCCAACCCCATCAGGAATGATTCCTGAGTGCAGAGCCAAGAGTTAAGTTCTGAGCACAGCAGTGTATGCTCCTATCAAAGAGAGAGAGAGAGAGAGAGAGAGAGAGAGAGAGAGAGAGAGAGAGATATGTTAAGGAGGGAGAAAGACTGGTTAGTACATTCAAACCCTGCTTTTGAGACAAAGTCAGCAAATATGGAAAGTAGATTGATAAAGGTATGGGGAAAATGCAGGAAGAATATGTGTAATGTACCTAAGAGCACCAGACCGTAGGCCAGACTCTTAGAATGTGACCTCATTTATGTTTTGCAGTGAAAGGAAGTAGATAGTTACTAAGTTAATGGACCTGTTTTCACATTATAAAGATAGTAAAAGTACTGTGTATTTCATGGAATGCCGAAAAAATGAAAAAATTTTTTTAAAACAACAATTTTATAAAAATTTTACTTTTATTTATTTGGGGGTCACATCTGACAGTGCTTAGAGCTTACTTCTTATTTTTCTGAGGGGTCTCTCTTGGTGGTCTTGGGAGACAATTAATTCCTATACTACAAAACTATAATATTAACTGCCCTCTCGTGTCTATACATAAAGGACATATCTCTAGAATAATAATATGCAAAGGGCATAAAATAAAGAAAAAGTAACATTTCACTTGCAATACAAAACCCAAAGTTATCAGAAAGCTTTTTTTTGTAAGTTACTATGTCTGATTAGGAAAGAATGTGACTAACAGGTAGGGGAAGAAGGAGATGTTAAACACAGAGGATTGGGTATGTCCTTGTGGGATAGGGTATGCCTCTAGGAGCACTAGAATGGGAATAATCCAGTTAACCTTTGCTCCCTGTGTGCAATCTGATATTGAACCTGAAATGCCTAGGATTATAATCCAACACATACAAATATTATTTGCACATATATAGGATATCCCAATTCTTTAGAATATTTTTATCTCTTCTTCTCCTCCTTCTTCTTCTACTTCTTCATCTTTTTCTTCTCCTTCATCATTATCATCATCTTCTTCTCCTTCTTCTTCTTTATCTTTTTCTTCTCCTTCATCATCCCTCATCATCTTCTTCTCCTTCATCATCATCATCATCTTATCCTTCATCATCATCATCATCATCTCTTTTCTTCTCCTTCACCATCATCATCATCTTCTTTCTTCATCTCTCATCATCATCATCATCATCATCATCATCATCATCATCATCTTCTTCTTCTTCTTCTTCTTCTTCTGTCACACACTGCAATTCTCAGGGGTTACCCTGGCTCTAACTCAGGAATTACTCCTGGTGGTGCTTGGGGATCATATGGGATGCCGAGGATTGAACCAGGGTCAGCTGTGTGCTAGGCAAATGCACTTCCTGCATGACTAATTTCTCTGCCTATATTTTTATATTTTCTTGATGGAACATTTGAAGGACAAACAATTTAAGTTGTGAAAAGTTAAGTATATTCATTTTCATCTGTTGTTGCTTGTACTTCTGGTGTTGTATCTAATATACCAATGTCTTATATAACTTTGATATTAACCCTTTATCAGACGGATACTTTCCTCTGAAGGGTGGGTCTCTGTAGGGAGGGCATTTTAAGCCCAGGGAATGCTTGAACTGCAGACCCAGATACACAAGGCAGAGCAGCTACCAGCTGTCTCCATTGTGTGTGGTTGCAAAGCGGCAACATGATTTTTCTCTAAATTACCAAGAATTCTATCCCACCCTTCTCAGAGAGCCCAGCAAGCTACTGAGAGTACACTGCCTGCATGGCAGAGCCTGGCAAGCTGTCCAATGTGCATTCAATATGCCCAAAGCAGTAAAAACAATGTTTATTCCCCTGACTCTGAAAGAGCCCTAAATACAGCAGCACTAAGAAGGACGAGGAAGGAGAGGCTGATAAAATATCAGGGTCAAACGGGCTGCCAAAATGAAGGACTAAAATGATTGTCTGTACTTTCAATGCACGTACGCTAGCATTGGAAGCATATATCAAGGACCTAAAGGTGCAAGCACTAAAGATCAAGTAAGACATCATTGGTCTGACCGAGATGAGAAAGAGTCAATTGCATCATGCCGGTTTTGACACTGGAGTAGAACTATTCCTCAGAATTTGAGACAAAAGAGGCGTTTGGTGTTATCGGTGTCCTTGTCAACACAACCTGGCCATGAGCATCAATTCATTTGATTGCCTAACAAACCAGATAGGATGATTAAACTTGAAGAAATGTAGCCCTCTACCAGCAGTTTCTATCTTCATTATCTAGGCACCAACATCCACATACAAGGAAGAAGAAATTGAGAAATTCTACATGGAACTGGAAGAGTTCTATAAAGAAGATCACACCTTCTATAAAATCATAGTCGATGATTTTATGACAAGATAGGACCAAGAATATCGTCGAAGATCTCCACATTGGAACCCATGGCCTAGAATGCAACAAACAGTGTGAGAGACTATCTGAGTTCATCATGTTGACCAAGATCAATCATGGTAACTCATGGTACCAGAAGGCTAAATATAAACATTGGACATGGGAATTGGCTGGTGAACAGTTCCACAATGAAACGGACCATATCATATTCAAGCAAAGGTTTTGAGTGACTGATGTCATTGTCATCCCAAAATTACAAACAGGATGGGACCACCATCTCCTTTGTGCAAAATTCTACTTCACAGAATGGAAAGAAAAGGCTGCAAAGTTTGAGAAGGAACTCCTAGAATGACCACCAACTGGGAACTCTTTGGCACCATTGTGGCATCATGAGAAGATACCATTATTGATGACATCAATGAACAATACAACTGACTGGTTCAGTACCTCCATGATTGTGCGAAGAATGCCGAGAGAGAAAAAGACAAAAAGGATGCCTGTCTTCAAAAACTTTCAAGCTCATTCACCAATGTGGTAAGGCAACAAAGCAGTACAGAGAAGCAATAAAGTAAGACCTCAAAGAAAGAAGAGCAGCAATACTGGCCAATATGGCAGAAGCCAGGAAAAGCATTTGCAATTCCAGAATGTCCTTCGACAACTATAAGAGCAAGATTACTTCCCTCCAACGTCCTGATGGATAAATCACATCTTCCAGGAAGGCAATGGACAAGATTATCCATGACTTCTACTTAGATCTCTTTGATAGCCATGTCCACCTGCCCACATACAAATTTCTGCTGGATGGATATGTTGTTCCCAACGTTCTCCCTTCTGAAACACGACATGCCATTTCATTGGTAAAGACATGAACAGCACCCAGCCCAGACAAAGTCGGACCAAACACCTGAAGAACCTGGCGTCAGTACTCATCAATACACTGGCTCAGCCTTTCACATGCTACCTGTCTGAATGCAAGGTTCCCTCCCAATTGAAAACTAGCAGGACAGTTCTACTGTTCAAGAAGGAAGGCATCCACAACATTGGCAAATATCACCCATATGCCTGTTGTCCGTCATCTACAAGCTGTTCACTTGAGTCATCCTGAACAGGATTGGCAGAACATTAGATGAAGGACAGCCATGCGAGCAAGGTAACTTACGAAAAGGATTCAGCACAACCGACCATATCCTCACAGTAACCAAGCCCATTGAGGTTTGTAGGGATTTCAAGATGTTGTCTATCTAACTGTCATTAATTTAAAGAAAGCCATTGATGCTGTTGAGACTGAAGCAATCATTGAAGCCCTAGCCAAAATGGGAGTTCAAACTCAATACATCAAGATCCTTTGTGAGCCGATATGGATTCACCACCAGGATCTCACCATTCTACAAGGAAGTGATCATTGATGTCAAAAGAGGGGTTCAGCAGGGTGATACCATTTCACTGAAACTCTTCAGTGCCACACTAGAGAATGTCATGTGATAATTAGAATGTCCCTATAAGGATACCCATGACATTGTTCAAACAAATTGATCAAACACTCCTGAAATTCATATGGAAAAAATAAACCCCCATGGATAGCTAAAAAATCCTTGGGAAAAAAAAGATGGGAGGCATCACCTTTCCCAACATCAAACTGTACTACAAAGCAGTAGTAATTAAAACGGTTTGGTATTGGAATAAAAACAGACCTGTGAACCTATGGAATAGAGTTGAGTATCCTGACACCCATCCTCAAACACATGATCACCGAATCTTTGATAAAGGTGCAAGGAATCCAAAATGGAGTAATGAAAGCCTCTTCCACAAGTGGTGCTGGAAAAACTGGGCAGCTACTTATAAAAAAAAGAATTTGGACCTTTGTCTAACATCATGCACAAAAATCAGATCAAACTGGATTACAGATCTCAATATCAGACCTGAATCTATAGATTCAGATGCCTGTACTGCAGGCGATAAGGGTCATAAGGAAAGAGAGAGTGAGAGAAAAGAGAGAGAGAAGGAAAGTGCCTACAATGGAGGCAGTGGGTGGATGGGAGGGAAACTGTGTACATTGGTGGTACTTAATGTACACTGGTGAAGGGACGGGTGATGGGACATTGCATGACTGAAACCCAATCACAATTTTGTATTGTGTATCTCACTGTGATTCAATAAAAACAAATAAATGAATAAATGAGAAAATTCCTATCTAAACAAAAACACATAATTTTGAGTCAGCTCAAACACTATAACTCCACAAAGTATGTTTCTGTTATGATTTAATAGTTGATTGATGACAAAGATGATATTATCTCCTGCTACCACCAAAGAAGAGCTTTCTGTGGAATATGCACTTGCTTCTTTTCATTATTTTATACAATTCTCATGATCCTGCAAAGAAGCCATTAACATTTATTTAAAAATTAACCTTTAGGATTGATTATTCTTTATGTCCTAAATGCTTAAGTATAGATATTTTCTCAGATTTGAGACAGATGCAAGATTCAAAGTAGATATACCTCTGCTTTTTTCCTATTCCATGCTGATTCCTGAATACCTACTTATTCTTTTATAAATATTAATGAGAATGCAAGGTGCCCTCCCAATGGAAAACCAGCAGGACAGTTCTACTGTTCAAGAAGGGAGACATTCATGACATTGGCAACTATCGCCCCATCTGCCTGTTGTCTGTCATCTACAAGCTGTTTACACGAGTCATCCTGAATAGGATTGGCAGAACATTAGATGAAGGACAACCATGTGAGCAAGCAGGCTTCCAGAAAGGATTCAGCACAATCGACCATATCCACACAGTAACCAAGCTCATTGAGGTTTGTACGGAGTACAAGATGCCGCTCTGTCTCACGCTCATTGATTTACAGAAAGCCTTTGATTCTGTGGAGACTGAAGCAGTCATCGAAGCCCTAGCCAAACAGGGTGTTCAAACCCAATACATCAAGATCCTTCATGAGCTGTATTACGGATTCAACACCAGGATCTCACCATTCTACAAAGAAGTGATCATTGATGTCAAAAGAGGGGTTCTACAGGGTGATACAAATTCACCAAAACTCTTCAGTGCCACCCTCAAAAACATCATGCGACAATTACAATGGGAAGGGATGGGAGTGAAGATAGATGGTCGGCAACTACACCACCTCCGCTTCACTGATGACATCGTTCTAATAACACCAAACATTAGCCAAGCGACACAAATGCTGGCTGACTTCGACCGAGAATGTGGAAAGATAGGTCTACAGTTGAATCTAAAGAAAACAATGTTCATGAAGAATGAACTAGTGCCTGAGGCCCCATTCACTCTCAATGGAACAAACATCTCTGAATGCAGCAGTTATGTGTACCTAGGTCGAGAAATCAACATGATGAACGACCTAAAACCTGAGCTGCGCAGGAGGAAGAGAGCGGCATGGAATGCCTTCAAAGGCATAGAAGAAATAGCTAAAAGGACAAAGAATCTCTGGCTCCGGGCACTTCTCTTTGACTCCACCGTTCTCCCTGCATTAACATACGCCTCAGAGACCTGGGCCCTACGAAAGCAGGATGAGAATGTTATTCGGGTCTCCCACAGAAGAATCAAAAGAGCTATGCTTGGAATATCACGCCTCACTCAAGTGAGAGAAGGAATCGGAGTTCTGACCTCCGTCGCTATTCCAGAATCAGGGATGCTGTCTCGTTTGCCAAGGCATTGAAAATCAGATGGGCTGGACATGTAATGCTATTTGGAGACAACCGCTGGACTAGAGCCATTACCGACTGGATCCCACGGGATGTCAAATGATCACGTGGCCGCCCACCTACAAGATGGTCAGACTTCCTTGTAAACACCCTGAAGGAATGGTTTGAGGCTCTTCATATTCCTGAATCAACCAGATGCCATTGGGCTACATTGGCACGTGATAGGTCCAATGGAAATGTTACTGGCACTTGCTCGAGCAAATCGATGAATAACAGGATTGATGTGATCAATGAGAATTTATTTGATTCTTTTTTGCTGGGAACAATTGTATTATTACTTGAATTACATGTTCATTTCAGTTATCTTAACTATTGAATAAGAAGTTTTGAGGTCAGGAGCCTATGTATCTTATAGCTACTCTAGTCTTCCTCACTGAATAAAAAGTTTTTTAAAGCAAATAAGACACTTTGAAAAGTGTCTAATATATGTAATAGTAACTCGATTTAGTACTAAATTTAACAGTTTACTAAAATTATATTCTGGAAATTCATTATAGTTGCTACTACGTAATGGGAACAAAAATGAGTCTCCATCTTCTATAAAAACTTGGAATTTTTATTCTTTGACAAATAAATAGTATAAAAATGATCCAAAGCAAAAATATCCAAGGTATACTAGCAATGTTAGCCTGATTTGACTTTAACCTGAAGGAGGTATTATATGTCAAAAGAAGTAAGTATATAATTAGGAGAATCATCATAACAGAAGAGTATTTTACTGGTCATCAAGAGAAATGATCCAGCTATCTAATGTTTTTCTTATGTAAAATAATTGATTTTTCCCATGGTGTGAGTTTCTCATTTGGAGACTCTGCCACAATAAAAATTACTTCATCAATTAAAATGTCCAATTGCATTCAATGGCCAAGAAATGTCACTCACAGGCTGTCTAATGACATTAGCTGGAAACTTATCTGAAACTGAAAATAGTCACATCTGTAAGTGACTTTTCCTAGTAGCATGGACCTCATGCAGTAAAATCCTAAAATCCTTTGTTTTAAGAGTAAGCAATAAGAGAGACCAAAGTAGAAATTTGCAAGGCTTACAACTTAGTTTAAGAAGTCAAAGAAGTAGTGTCTTTCTGTTGGATATTTATTTGATAAGCAAGTTACTTAAGAGCAACTAAGATACAAGGAGAGGCTATTATAATTCCCTTTCTTTTTTGGTAAGCACAACACCTATTAATAAAGTTCAAAAGTGATGTTGTAGCAGCGTCCTGTGTGGACAAGAATGGACCAGATTCTGAAGAGGGCTTAAACAAAGGTAGAAAATAAAAGCCTTCAAACAGTCCTAGCCCACTCCTGGGAAAGTGTTTTCTGGTTCAGAGACACTGCCATTCTATTGAGTAACAACTGCCTTTTATTTTACTTTTGAGAAATTTGTCCTCAGAATTTCCATAGATTCTAAGTTCACTCAGTTGTATATAATGCATAATAAAGAGTGAAGTTATAATAGAAGTATAAAATTTTTTTCACTTGACACATTTAATTGTCCACCTCATACAATATTAATTATTTTACTAACTTCAGGTGAGCAAAATATGTTTAATGTTCAAAATGAAACTCTGGTTTATGTTGTTTGACCTCATGCTCACTTATCCCTCCAGACTCTAAAATGATGCAGTTCTGACCATAACCTTTGACTCTCACTATGTTTAAATTTTTTCTTCTGGCTCTTTGTCTCCACCCAGGTCCTGTACTTGAACTGTAAAGTGATTTCCCTTCCAAGAAATCCATCTGATTCTTATTATTCACCTTTTCAACATCTTGCACTATAGCAATTACTTCTCTGAAGTCACTTCATTCTTTGAATATTGAGTATTGAAACCTTGAAAAAAACTACCTATTTTAATCGTGAGTTTCAGCATCCTTTAAATTGATGAGAAAAAGGTGTTTCTCAATATTACCTCTAGGGGATGCTTTGACTCTGAGCTGAGATGAGGACACAATGATTCCTAACCAATGTCTTGTGATCAACAAGACCCGATATGCATAATATAATGAAGATAAAGGAATACATATAAAAGCATAGAGACATAATCTGGCTGAATCTGAAGGCTAAACAAAAACCATTATGAGGTATTTTAAGCTTATATCAGAAGTGTGAGATTTGAAAATGAATTCTATTAATAAAATCCATCCACCATATAGATTACAAAAGAGTTTATTGTATTATTTAAGGGCTAATAAAATTCTGAATATTAAAGTGTGAAATGCAGTTAAAGTACAATCAGAAGAATATATAGATGGAAATTAATTAATTAGATAAAAAAACTGAATCTAAAAAAGCATTCAGCTTAAGATGACAGAAAATAATAAAAGGGAATTAGAGGAAGGTAAGTATACATATTGGAGCATTTCAGACCAATATTTTTTCATAGCTGATAAATAAGTAAATACTAGGATGAGAGCCTTCTACTGATAGTATACCACCTACGAGGCAGAGCATGGCGAACTACCAGTGTTTTATTTGTTATGTCAAAAACTAGTAACAATTATGGACCTAAATTCCATGACCTGAAGTTGGTTTGAGGCTCTTCCTATCCCTGGAGCAAGCAGATACCCTCGGGCTACACTTGCTTGCAACAGGATGTATGGAGATGTTACTGGTGCCCACTCGAGCAAATCGATGAACTGTCACTGTGCTCAGTGATACAGACAGTGATAAATAAGTAATTGACTTGGCTCTTTAAAAATATTAACAGGGGCCGGAGCGATAGCCCAGCGGGTAGGGCGTTTGCCTTGCAAGCGGCCAGCCCATGCCGGCCCGGGTTCAATCCCTGGCATACCATATGGTCTCCCGAGCACCGCCAGGAGTGATTCCTGAGTGCAGAGCCAGGAGAAACCCCTGAGCATCGCGGGTGTGACCCCCAAAAAAATAAATAAACTTTAAAAAATATTAACAAATATGAATGTCTATAAAGAGGTAAAGCAAAGGGGGGAATAAAATTTATAATAAGAGAAAGAATTTTCATTAAGAGTGAATAACAAATGAAGGAGAGATGTTTTTATTTTAATATCATAATAATTTCTAAATTCTGGAAATAGGAACTTAGAATATTAACTTACGAGAAAATTCCCTCAAAGTGTATAGGCTTAGGCAGTTTTAAGAAAATATTATTTCAGGGGCTGGAGTGATAGCACAGCGGGTAGGGCATTTGCCTTGCACGCGGCCGACCCGGGTTCAATTCCTGGCATCCCATATGGTCCCCTGAGCACCGCCAGGAGTAATTCCTGAGCAAAGAGCCAGGAGTAACTCCTGAGGGTCGCCAAGTGTGACCCAAAAAAAAGCACAACAAAAAAAAGAAAATATTATTTCTGGAACTCTAAAACATCTTTGCTATTAAAGTCACTTCTGACTAAGAGGGAGGAAAAGTACCTAATTTGGGTATGGTTTTTGTTTTCATTTTGTTGTGTTTTGGGCAATATCCAGCTGTACTTAAGGCTTACTCTTGGTTCTGTGCTCAGGGATCACTCCTGGCAGTGCACAGGGAACTATTTTTGGTGATAGAGATCAAACCAAGGTCAACTGCATTCAAGGCAATGCCCTAACCACTGAACTGTCTCTGACCTCAGAAGTTACATGACTTAAATTTAGGATAATCTTAAATGAAAAACTGAAAACCGAAAACTGGAAAATGAAAAAGTATTTTTCAAATTAAAACTTAAAAAATTATATAGGGGCCGGGAGTGATAGTTCAGCAAGTAGGGCATTTGCCTTGCTTGCAGCTGACCTGGGTTCAATTTTTTGGCATCCCATATGGGATGGCACCACTAGTAGTAATTCCTGAGTGTAGAACCAGGAGTAACCCCTGAACATTGAGGTGTGACCCAAACAGCATAACAAAAGAAATAAATAAAATATAATAAAGAAAAGCTAATGTAAGATTTTCTTAGCAATAAAATAGAAAAGTGTAATCATTTTAATAATACAATGCACAGTACTAATTTTTTCCTGTGGATTTACAGTGTATATTTGGATATATGTTTTGACCCAAGAGGTAAACAATCCCCTTTCTTAAATTTAAAAAATAGTTTATATATTAGTTCAACTCTTAATAAAATAAACATAAAAATCTGAGCAAGTAGCATATGTAATTTACTGATATTATTACTAACTTCTATGATATTACCCAACAATCATCATGCTCTAGTTTTTAATGCTAAGGCATTTTAACTAAGACTAGGAATAAAAATATATTCTCTAAAATATTTTTTCAGGTTGATCACCCTGCTATCAAACTATCAAACCAAACTCTCCCCATTCTCTACCATAGGTCAGAGTGTTCCTAAAATATGCTCATTCAGTCACATAACTGCTTTTTAAATATTTAATTCACTAAACAGTATGGAAATTTCTCAGAAAAAGTAGAATCGAGCTTCTATATGACCCAGCAATTTCACCCCTTGGAATCTACCCCAGGACACAAAGGCATTCATTCTCAAAGCATATATGCACCCTCATTATTCATCACAGAATTCAGCACAATAGCTAGGCTATAGAATCAACCTCTGTGTTCAAGGACAAATGGGTATTTTATGATGATATGGTATAGGTATGCACAACAGAATACTATGCATCTGTGAAGAACAATAAAATCATGCAATTTGCAGCAATTTGGATGGGACTGAGGATATCATGTCCCAAAGGATGAAATAATCAGATGAAAGACAAATACTGGATGATCTCACTTATCTGTGGTATATAGGATAACAGGAAGAGGGACTGTAATATATCAAAAGGGGATACCTAGATTACCCATAACCCTAGTGTATGGGAATGATAAGAATAGGGAAAGAAAGAAATTGAAGAGAGAGGAGGCAGACATAAGGGAACAGAGTAGAGATGAGAGGCCCCGTTAATGATAACAGTAGAGATTGTAGAATCTATCTATCTATCTATCTATCTATCTATCTATCTATCTATCTATCTATCTATCTATCTATCTATCTATCTATCTATCTATCTATCTATCTATCTATCTATCTATCTATCTATCTATCTATCTATCTATCTATCTATCTATCTATCTATCTATCTATCTATCTATCTTCTATCTATCTATCTATCTATCTATCTATCTATCTATCTATCTATCTATCTATCTATCTATCTATCTATCTATCTATCTATCTATCTATCTATCTATCTATCTATCTATCTATCTATCTATCTATCTATCTATCTATCTATCTATCTATCTATCTATCTATCTATCTATCTATCTATCTATCTATCTATCTATCTGCCTGACTGCCTGCCTGCCTGCCTGCCTGCCTGCCTGCCTGCCTGCCTGCCTATCTATCTATCATCTATCTAAACAACAAAGTCAACAGCACTGAAAGTATGAGAACCATACATTGACCAAACTTCAAACTTAGAAATGTGCCTGTTAAAGGTTCAGGCTAGGAGGCAGATGGTACCTGTGGATACTGGTGAGGTAAGTTGACACTGGTGGTGGGATTAGTGTTGAAACATTATATACCTAAATTTTATTGTGAATCATGTTGCCTTTATAAAAATAGTTAATTTAATTTGTTACTCTGTTGAAAATGCAGTGATTTCTCACATAAGTTTGTCTGTATTTTTAAATACTTCAGTTTCCTACAGGAATTGTCATTCCCATCTCTCATTTCTCAGATAAATGTGTTAGTAGTTACTCCTGGCCTTCTTTTAGTTCCTAGAATGTTGTGTGTTTCTTTTTCATGATTCACACTCATGTGCTTTTCTATAATGCATATCCCTTTCAGCCAGGTAGTATCTTCAGGACCAAAACTTTAACCGATCCTTAAATTTGGGTGTTTTTTCTCTTCTTCTTTCTTTCCTTTTTGACTTTTTGGGGTCACACTCAGAGCTGCTCAGGGGTTGTTGGATCTGCACACAGGACTAACTCCTGGTGGTACTCAGGGGACTATACTGGTCAAGGATTGAAATCAGCTTGGCTGTGTGAGGCAAAAGTCCTAACTACTGTACTGTCGGGAATGCCGCTGGGGTCCCCGACAGTGTCAGGACAGAGGTTGTCTTCTACCTCCCGAGGTCGCGGGAGAACAGATGAAAACTCACGAGTCTGGTGCAGTTCCAAAAATGGCTTTTAATAGTACAAAAGCTCTTCCACAGCACTCCAATTTAATGAACAAACTCTAGCTCTGGTCCGAACTTAGACCATACAAAAGAGCCTAAGTCTCCCACCAAAGAGAGAGAGGATGTCACCCGAGCTGAGTCCTACCCAGAAGGAGCAAAAGGCCAAAGAGCAAAAGGCCAAAGCCAAAAGCCAAAAGCCGCAGGAGCCAAAAGCTGAAGGCTGAGGGAACCAAAAGGCAAAAGGTGAAGGGGCCTCAAGTCAGCCCCTTATATACACCAAAGTAATCCAATCGGGAGGTTGTCATGCCAACAAAGAACCCTAAACAGAGTGTAGTGCCACACCCTATTGCAGGTATAAACAAAGGTTACACCAAGGACTAATCCCGAGATTATCTCTTATGTAAAACACTGGAGAGAGAGGGGGCTGATATAAAGTAATACATCTTAACTTTATGAGCTTCATGTAATCTAGATGGTACCCACAATGTCCTTCTTATTATTATCTGCACCAGGGTGATTCTGAGTATCTTGTTCGTGTACTGAAAGGGTCACACTCGCCTGCTTAGAGCAAACTAGTATGATCCTTCCTATAGTCTTCCTTTAGTCTCAGTGTAGCCAGGGTGGTAGTCTCTTGGTAAATTCTAACTGTCCCACGCTGGGTGCAGTGGGTATAAAAAGGAGCTGTGCCCAATCTAGAAAACATAGAAGTCTCAGTAGATGTATAAGTCAGAAGTTATTCAATCAAGGTGACTTCTGTAAGTGCCACACCCTCTAGCAGTGTTTACATAGAAGAGAGATCTCATTAAGCTGGGTGTGGGCAAAACAACAAAGCTCCCAGATTAGCTAAATCTGTCCTCCAACACTGTACTATCACTCAGGCCCTCAGATCCTTAATTCTGCAGGTTTACTGCAGGTTTATTTATTTACTTACTTATTTATTTATTTATTTTTAATGCAGGTTTATTTTGACTTGCTTACACGTTTTATAAATATCTGGAAAAGGGGTGCAATTTTTTAAACCTGTATCAAGTATCACTCTGTAACCAGCTATGAGTAGTCTAGTCTAACTTAATGTAATCAAAGAGGAAACCAGAGCTGCTGGGGACCTACCAAGGATGTAATGATAGTTTAAGATACATAAGTAATTTAACATAACACATCATTCAATACAAAGTTGACTAAAGTTTAATCCAATCCCAGGAACCACATATAATTCTAAAGTTTTGTCAGGAGTGATCCCTGAATACAGAGAAAAGTGCAATACTTGGCCTCCCCCCAGGACCCCCCGCCAAAAAAAAAAAAAAAAAAAGAATTCAGATAATTTTTTAAAGAATACAGAACACCAAAGATAAAGGTAAAACTGTTTCCAGACATGCATTTTTATGTGTGTGATTGTGTATGTATGTGTGAGGAAGGGTGGGGTAAGGGAGAGAGAGACTATTAGAATGAAACTGGTATCAAATGATAAGTATCTGGGCCGCACTAGTTTCAGACCATTGAACAAATGTTAAATCATTTGAAGAAAATAGCTTGGAACTATAATTCTCTGTCTAAAAATAAGTATATTTAATTGTGTAAATGTATATATCATTTAAAATTATATGTATATTTATTATATATTATAATATAGATATCTAATATATAATATATAATATTATTCCATATTAGTCTATAGGAAAAGATACCCTTATTCCCTTTTTTCCTTTTTTTTTTGCTTTTTAGATCACACCTGGCAATGCTTATGGGTTACTCCTGGCTCTCCACTCAGGGATTACTGATGGCAGTACTTGGGGACCATATGGGATGCCAGGGACTGAACCCAGGTTGGCCGCGTGCAAGGCAAACGCCCTACCCACTGTACTATTGCTTTGCCCCCTTATTATTTTTTGATAGAATTATAAAAGAACATATTCCAGCAATAATAATTAAATCCAAAGGAGTAAATAGGAAGCCAGAAGCAACTAAAAATATAAATTGCAAAGATATATACAGTAATATATAAGTTGTATGAAGTTAAAATAAACATTACACAATGTTGTAGGGCACATATGGACACAAGTAGGAGCAGAAAATGTATTACCATGAAGGTTATACATAACAAAGCAAAATCAGAATAGAGATCACCTCTACAGATTAAAAATAATAGTATTGGAAAGGAATACAATGAAGGATTCAATTATTTATGTAATGTTTTATTTCTTAACATAACAATGATCTTAAGAAAATATATGTGTTAGCATCTGTTAAATTTGGATATTGAAAATAGGAAGTTCATTGCATTATTGCTTATCATTTTTATTTTTGAATTTTTTCAGAACAACTTTTTAAAGAATTAATTTTATGTGAAGAAGTGGAAAATTGTGGGTAGGTAAACACTTAAGATATATTTTAGCAAAACTACTAAAAGCGGGGGGGGGCCAGAGCAATAGTCCAGCGGGTAGGGCGTTTGCCTTGCACGTGGCCGCGGGTTCGATCTCCGGCATCCCATGTGGTCCCCAGAGCACCACCGGGAGTGACTCCTGAGTACAGAACCAGGAGTAACCCCGGAGCATTGCCGGGTGTGACCTAAAAAGCAAAAACAAACAAAAAAAAAAAACTACTAAAGCGTGGCACATTAAGAGGACTGGGTGTTTCAATATCAAACACTTATAAACCCTTTTGTATATCTTGGATATTGACCCTTTATTAGATGAGTAGTGAGCAGATAATTTCTCCTGAGAATAGTACCCAAAGACAGCGAAACTAAGGTCAGGAGAACTAAGGAGGACTACTCCTAAATAGAACGTTTGCCACAATGGGGGATGGGGGGGAGGGTTTTAGGGTAGAGAAGCGACCAGTATGGCAAAGTTAGTGGGAATTGAATACTCTGGAAAGAACTGGGTGCTGAAGGGAGCTAAAGTGATAGTCATGATAGCTTTTCAGCAGCAATATTGCAAACCATAGTGCACTAAGGGGAAAAAGAAAAAGTTTTGGCATTAGGGATTGGGTGGGGACCAGGCAGGAAACTGACAGAGGGCCAAGGACACTAATAACAGAGTGGGTGCTTCAACATCGATAACTGAAACTCAATTATGATCAAATTTTCAACTTTTTGTATATCACAGTAATTTAACAACTATTTTTTAAAATATTATTTACAAAGACAAAAATGATAAACTCTTAGCATTGGGTTAAAATATTGTATTATAAACAGTGTAGGGAGATCCTGGGTGGTGGGTCAAAAAAGAATGTAATCTTAGGTGATTCGGAGGTGATATAAGTGGTGAAGCATTTAGGTGCATCAGTGGTGATGGTATGCAGTATTTCAAGACCATTAACTTAAACATTATATGAATCATACTCCTAAACTATAATAATAATTTAAAAAATAAAGCAGATGTTCTGGAGGAAAAGTAAGACTGAGTTGGGGAGGAAAAGATGGAAAATATATCTAGCATATGAAGAAATATTTGCCTTTAAGAATAGAAAGTAATTCTATTCAGCTTGCATTCTGGTCTATTAATGCTATTCAAAATTAAAGCACATGTGCTGCGTGACCCTGATTCTATCCCTGCTACTACATGATCCCTCAGACATTGCCTGGGGCAGAGAGGGGAGGTTCTGGAATACCCTGGAGCGCCACTTGGAAACTTCTCCCCCCTTGGCATGCCAAAATGTCGACAATGTGAATGTGGATAAGATGGCAGAATGGGATGGATGTTTGTTCTTAAGTTAGATTTATCAAGGTATTTATATATACCTTTCATTAATTTAAAAAAAATTTTTAAAAATGGTGAGATACAGTTACTGTTCATTGTTGGGTTTCAGTCATACACTGTTTCAACACCCATTTCTTTAAGAGTGTACATTTTCCACCACCAAAATCCTCAATTTCTTGCCATTCACCCCTACCCACCTGCCTGCCTCTGGCAGGCATTTTCTTTTTCTCTCTCTTTCTATCTGTATCTCTGCCTCTCTCTGTCACTGTATCTGTCTTTATCTCTCTCTTACCTTTTGGACATTATGGTTTGCAATACAGGTACTGAAATGTCATCACGTTATCCCTTTACCTACTTTCAGCATTCTGTTCTTACCCAGAGGTATAATTTCTGAATCATTGTCATAGGAGTTCCTTCTCTGTCTCCTAACTGCCCCCCACTGTGACAAACTTCCAACTGTGGATCAGTTCTTCTGGCCTTTGTTTCTACTTCCTTGGGTATCAGTCTCATACTGATACCCAAGTATCAGTCAAGTATCAGTATCAGCATCATTTGTATATCCCACTAATGAGTGCAATCATTCTATGTCTGCCCCCCCTTCCTCCTCTTGTTCTGATTTCTGTTCTTTGTTCTTCTATAAACCCTGAGAGCATAATGACTATGCCATCTTAATTTAATTGTCAAATGGTTTTTTGGTTCAGTTTTTCAGTGGAAAGCATTTGTGAAAGAAATTGTGGGAGAGGGAAAAGCTAAAATATTTAATTTCTGTTTTCCTCTAAAGCTAACATTCTTGCCAGGTGGCCTCTTTTCCATGCCTTTCACATCAGCCATGACTCAGCAGAATTGTTTTCTTCTCTCTATTCTCTCTAAGAATACAAGAGCTTTCTACTTTAACTTATTTCTGGGTGGGGATGGATATTCAATACATCCCTAATGCTTTCCTTAATTCTGTTCATTTACCAGAAGTGCTTTAACCCATTTATTACTTTCTAGGAAGGTGGGGGATATATTTGACTGTGAACAGGACTTTGTCCCGACTGTGCTCAGGGACCAATCCTGATGGACATTGACCATTTGTGGTATAGGTATGGAACCCAGATGAAGAACATGCAAGGCGATTGCTTTACTTTACCTATGGCAATATATTTCTGGGCACTGAGAATATAATTTTATCTAGATAATTCCAATGTATAATTGTAGACATTGAAATAATATTAAATTCAATCAAGGCATATCTATTGGGCAAGTATGTCAAGACAGTAAGATCAGAATTGTTCCCATTCAGTTCTCAGCACAATGAAGTATTTATGAACTTTACAGAGACTCTCCCAATAGCCTTGCTTGCTGCTCCCTTCAACACATAATCACAATATATCATACTTGTTCACATATTTTTCCTATAATTAAGAGCCACCTTTGCTATATTGTCTTATGTTCACTGTTACATCCCCAATACACAAGGTAAGGAATAACATGGGTTGAATTGAGCAATTACTTTTTATCAATCTATGTTCTGCCTGAATGTGGAAAATGGCGGCGCCCGTGGAGTGAGGGGTGGTGGTCTGGCTTGTTGTGAGGCTCTGCCGAGGTGGTGGGCCAGGGCTAGAACCCGCCATGCCTCCCGACTGCCTCATGAACGGCTGTGCACAGGGAGAACAAGGAACAGCTCTGCCCCATGTCTGAGAGACTCTGGACCTGCATACCTGGGCCGGATTGAGGGAAAAAGCTGCTGCAGGTTGGGTGTCGATGATCCGGGCTGTGATGGGCTGGTCTGCTGGGTGGAGTTCTGACGAGAGGGAAGTCCAAATGTGGAAAATGGCGGCACCCGTGGATTGAGGGTGGTGGTCTGGCTTGTTGTGAGGCTCTGCCGAGGTGGTGGGCCAGGGCTAGAACCCGCCATGCCTCCCAACTGCCTCATGAACGGCTGTGCACAGGGAGAGCAAGGAACAGCTCTGCCCCATGTCTGAGAGATTCTAGACCCGTGTCAGATGGGTATTGGGTGAATATTCTTTTCACTCTGTGGACTCTCTTTGTATCTTGGTCACTATTTCTTTTGAGGTGAAGCTTCTCAGTTTCATGTAGTCCCATATGTTTATTTTTGCTTCCAATTGCTTTGTTAGTGGTGTTTCATCTTTGAAGATGCCTTTAACTTCAATGTCATGGAGGGCTTTTTTCATTTTCTTTGGTGTACATTATGGAATCAGATCTGATATTGAGATCTTTGATCCGTTTTGATCAGACTTTTGTGCATGGTGTTAGACAGAGGTCCAAATTCATTTTTTTACACTTAACTGCCCAGTTTTCCCAGCACAACTTGTTGAAGAGACATTCCTTGCTCCATTTCATACTTTTCTTTCTTTTATTAAGGACTAAATGGTCATGTATTTGAGGATAGGTATCAGGATACTCAACTCTATTCTGTAGGTCCACAGGTCAAAATGCTGTTTTAATTGCTACCACTTTGTTGTCCTGTTTTCTTTTCCCAAGTTTGCTTTAGCTATACGTGGGGATTTATTATTCCATTCAAATTTCAGGAGTGTTTAGTCAATATCTTTGAAGAATGTCGCCAGTATCCTTATAGGGACCTTATAGGCATTGAATCTGTATAAAGCTCTAGGGAGTATTACCATTTTGACAATGTTAGTTCTCCCAATCCATGAGCAGGGAATGTGTTTCCATTTTGTCGTGTCCTCTTTTATTTCTTGAAGCAGCATTTTTGTATTTTTCTTTATACAAGTCTTTTATATTCTTAGTTAGGCTGATTCCTAGGTATTTGATTTTCTGTGACACAATTGTGAATGGGATCATATTCTTAATATCCCTTTCTTCTCTTTTGTTATTTGTATATAGGAAAGCCATTGACTTTTTGGGTATTGATTTTGTACCTGCCACTCTACTATAGTTATCTATTGTTTTTAGGAAATTTTTGGTATAGAATGTAGGGTTTTCTAGGTATAACATCATGTCATCTGCAAATAGTGTAGCTTTGTCAGGGACGCTGCTGGGGTCCCCAACGTTGCTGGGAAGCAAGTTTTGTTTCATCTCGAAGCCAGAGGGGAAAGGATGAAGACTCAGGAATCCGTTGCAGTTTTAAAAGGATTTACTTATCACAAGTTCAGGCATACAAATCAGTAATAGGAAAAACCCTGTGCTTAGGATTCCTGGCTAGAACCCCAGCCACGTGTAGGCCAAGATGGCAGCCACCATGTGTTAAGGCCCTGTAGAGGTAGACAAAGACAAGACTCCCAAGGAAAATGCAAGCCCCAAAAGAGAGCCCAAAGAGAGAGAGAGAGAGTGTGTGTGTGAGAGAGAGAGAGAGAGAGAGAGAGAGAGAGAGAGAGAGAGAGAGAGAGAGGGAAGCAGCCCTAGTTTTATACCCCTGCAACTCAGACCTCCCACTATTATGGGAAGCAGGGAGGGTCAAATGCCCTCAGGTAATTTCTCCCAGCACCTCACCTAGGCCCTTTTATATGCTAATGTTTTGAGCCAAGATCTGCCTGGAAATGCCCTTATAGGGTAGAGAAGGGGGTTTCTGAGATGGCATGTCTCTGTACCAAAGACTCATACTAATGCCAGTTAAATATTTCTCCAAGCCTTCACAAGAGTTTCGTCTACTTCACAGTAGTTTTGTATTTTAGTTGCCTTTGAGTTATCAGGGAGCCATGCTTGCTTGCTTGGAGGCAAACAGCATTTATCTCTGGTCTAATTACTTAGAGATCCAACATGGCCAGGCAAATATGCTGGTAAGATCTAGCTAGTCCCCGATGATTGTAGTAGCATGAGAGAATATTTATACCAGCCAGTACAGAATACGTGGTCAGATAAACTGCCACATTTAAACTACCCCTTATCTCGAAGTGATTTGCAGGATGCAATCCAGAGCAGATGCAGAGGCTTTTAGGCTGTTAGGTGTCCTGCAACATAGTTTGACTTCTTCCTTGCCTATCTGAATGCCCTTAATGTCCTTTTCTTCTCTGATTGCTACAGCAAGTACTTCCAGTACTATATTGAATAGAAGTGGTGAGAGTGGGCAGCCTTGTCTTGTCCCCCGACTCTCAAGGTGGGAGGCATTCTGTTTTTCCCCATTGAGAATTATTTGGGGAGAAGAAATGAACAGAAACTTCCAAAAAAGAAAAAATTCAAATGGCTAAAAGGGATATGAAAAAATACTCATGATCAAAAATCATCAGGGAGATGCAAATCAAAACAACAGTGAGATATATTCACACCACAGAGACTGGCACATATCCATAAGAGCAAGACCAAGTAGTGCTGGTGTGGATGCAGAGAAAGGGACTCTCATCCATTGTTAGTGGGAATGTTGACTGGTACAGTCATTTTGGAAACAATATGGGTATTCCTCTAAAGACTAGAAATTGAGCTTCCATTTGACCCAACCATAGCACTCCTGGGAATATACCCGGGAGGCCAAAAACTCACAGCAGAAACACCATCTGCACTTCTATGTTCATAGCAGCACTACTCACAATAGCTAGAATCTGGAAACAACCAGTATGCCCAAGAACTGACGACTGGATAAAGAAACTTTGTTACATCTACACAATGGAATACTATGCAGCTGTCAGGAAAAACAAAGTTATGAAATTTGCCTATAAATGAATGGACATGGAGAGGATTATGCTGAGTGAAATTAGTCAGAGGGAAAAGGATATATATAGAATGACTGCAAGATATCAAATACATTTTTAGGCACTTATTTTATTTTATTTTTATTTTTTTTAAATTTTATTACACCACTTTTAGACATACAATTGCAAGATGCTCATGTAGAGTTTTGGTTCTACAGTGTTCCAACACCCATACCTCCATCTGAACCCATCTCCCATCACCAATGCCCCAAACTCCCTCCCCCTCCTGCACCCCAACTACTTGGCGGGTTCTGTATGTCTTTTCTCTCCTCTCTATCTTTCCCTCCCGCCTACCTTTCCTACACATTGTAGAATGCAGTACATTAAAGGACATAACTGTTTCCACTAGTTTGATAGACTGCATGACCGCAAGCTCAGGCACTTATTTTAAATGTGACTGATCCCATTTGATCCCTGGCACTGTGTATGATCTCCTGAGCCAGGAGTAAGTCCCGAGTGGTTCTAGGCATGACCCCCAAGCAGAAAAATAAATCAGAGATGAGCTTCCACGCTGAGATTTTCCAGGCGGCCCGCTTGCTGTTATCGCCCTGGAATGGCACTTTGGGGTGGGTGGGATGTTTAGAGCCACATGAATGGAGGGACAAGGGACCACAGTACTTCAGGCCTGAAAAGATTAGGGCAGAGGACCCGTTGGGAACTTGCCCTGGCAGAAGGTGCCTGCTGTGGGACAGGGGCCCACATATAAAATATATTTTATTTGCAAGTTATAAAAAATAGTATGATACCAATATCCAAGGCCATGCCAAAACATGGATCAGGGATGTCTTGTCAGTGGGTGGAATCTACTTCAAGTAGGTTAGGTAAGACAGAGAAAGGAACCGTGTACTAATAATTGTTGGAAATGATAATACCAGACTAGAACTGAACATTGAATAGGCAAAGGGATATACATGATAAACTCTAAATGTATGTATTGCAAGCCACAATGTGTAAGAGAAGGAAGAGACAGAGATAGAGAGAGGCAGAGAGACAGAGAGTGAAAGAGAGAGAGAGAGAAGAGGCAAAGTTCCTGCCATAGAGGTAGGCCTGGGGCAGGTGGAGGGAACCAGGAGACAGTGGTGGTGGGAAATGAACACTGATGGAGGGCTGACTGCTGGACACTGTATGACTGAAACCCAAACACGAACATCTTTGTAATTCTATTTCTTGGTGATATAATAAAATAATTAAAAAATGATAATTAGGATATTTTACTTTCTAGTATAAATCCATTTAAAACCTTTTTTCTTCCTTAAAAGTAATGTCAGAGTACTTCCAAAACTAATTTGGATTGGATAGTAGTGGTGAATTTGGGCAGTTTTGTCTTGTGGCTGATCTTTGAGTGGAGATTTTCAGATTTTGCCATTGAGTATGATGTTATCTGTGGATTTATGACATAATATTTTAGTTCTATCGAGGAAAGGTATTTTTACTCCTATTTCACTTAGAGTTTTTAAAAAAATTGATAATATGGAGTGGGTCCTATCAACCATTTTATCGACATCTATTGATATAATCACGTGAGTTTTTCCTTGTATTGAATGATGTGTTACATTAAACTAGTAATATATATTAAACTATCATTACATCCCTGGGACAAATTCTGTTGATTGCATTCTATGGGTCTTTTAAATATGGCTTAATTCAGTTCAACTAATGTATTGCTCAGGTTCTTTGCCTCTGTATTATTTGAGAAATTATTCTATAATTCACAGCATATTTTATTGTTTTTTTTTTCCTGTTTGGGTCACACCGGTGACGCTCAGAGCTTACTTCTGACTCTGCTCAGGAATTACTCCTGGTGGAGCTTGGGCAACCATGTGGCATGCTGAGGATCAAACTCAGGTCGGCCGCGACCTGCAGCACAATAGATTTTAGTGGTCTTTTTCTGCTTTTGATAACAGGGTAAAATTTACCTTATAAAATCTCTCTAAAACGGTTCTTGCTACTTAAATTTTGGAAGAGCCTAAAGATTGGAAATAGGTATTCTTTGAAGTTTTGAAAGAGTTTATCTGGTAAAACCATCTGTGATCTCAGCTAATCTTCAACAGAGGAGCTAAGGTGTAAAGTGGAACAAGGATGTCTCTTCAAAAAGTAGTGTCAGTCATATTCAAAGAGCAAGAACAACAAGTGCTGGCGTGGATGTGGGGAAAAGGGACACTCATCCATTGTTGGTGGGAATGCCGGCTGGTACAGCCTTTCTGGAAAACAATATGGACTTTCCTCCAAAGACTAGAAATTGAACTCCCATTTGACCCAGCCATACCACTCCTGGGAATCTACTCTGGGAAACCAAAAATACGCTGAGCGGAAACACCATCCCTACTTTTATGTTCATAGCAGCATTATTCACAATAGCCAGAATCTGGAAGCAACCAGAGTGCCCGAAAATCGATGACTGGATAAAGAAGCTTTGGTACATCTACACAATGGAATACTATGCAGCTGTTAGGAAAAATGAAGTTATAAAATTTGCCTATAAATGGATGGACATGGAGAAGATTATGTTGAGTGAAATTAGCCAGAAGGAGAGAGACAGATACAGAATGACTGCATTTATTTGCATGGCATAAATATATATGTACATATTATGATACCAATATCCAAGGTCAAGTGAAACATATATCAGGAGGTCTTGTCAAAGGTGGAGATTATCACAAACGTGTGGGAGTCAGAGTTTAGGTAAGACAGAAAATGGAACAGGGGGCTAACAATAGTCGAGGGTACTAATGCCAACCTAGAACTGAGCATTAAATAGAGGCAAAAGGATACAAATGACAACCTTTTTAATGTATGTTCTGTAATCCATAGTCTGGAAGGGAAGGAAAAGAGAAAGAGAGAGAAAGGGAAAGAAATAAAGAACCTGCCATGGAGCAGGGCTGGGGAAGGGGGAGGGAACCGGGGATGTTGGTGGTGGGAGATGGGCACTGGTGGAGGGACGGGTGCTGAAACACTGTATGACCAAAACCCAAACATGAACTTTTTAATTGTATATCTTTTTATTTGTATATCTCACGGTGGTATAATAAAATACTTAAAAAAAAAAAAAAAAAAAAAAAAAGTAGTGTCAGGAAACTGGGCAGACAATATAAAAAATGAACTCAGACTACTGTCTCACACCTTACACAAAAATCAACAATGAACTGAATACTTGACATCATATTTCAATCCTTCAATTATATGAGGAAAACATAGGCAGAACCCTTTTAACATTGCACCTAGTAATATCTATGATGATTTAAAGAAATTGGTCAAGTTAACCGAAACAAAATAAATAAATAAAAATTTCTGTATAAAATTTCTGTATAAATTAAGGTGCTTCTGCATTGTGGGGAAATTAGGAATAGAAATTAAAATAACCTCACATATTGGGAGGATATTTCTCCAAGCCTTCACAAGAGTTTCGTCTACTTCACAGTAGTTTTGTATTTTAGTTGCCTTTGAGTTATCAGGGAGCCATGCTTGCTTGCTTGGAGGCAAACAGCATTTATCTCTGGTCTAATTACTTAGAGATCCAACATGGCCAGGCAAATATGCTGGTAAGATCTAGCTAGTCCCCGATGATTGTAGTAGCATGAGAGAATATTTATACCAGCCAGTACAGAATACGTGGTCAGATAAACTGCCACATTTAAACTACCCCCTTATCTACGAAGTGATTTGCAGGACGCAATCCAGAGCAGACGCAATCCAGAGCAGATCACAGATGGTTTTACCACATATTGGGAGGATATATTTTCCTACCAATATTTTCCACTTTGCATTGGGCCAATATCCAAGATATATTATTCATTTCTAACGCTTAAAAAAAGAAAAAACAAAATGGAGAAGAGATGAACAAGCAGTACTTGAAAGAAGACATGAAAATTGAAAATAGGCATATGGAATAATTTTCAACGTAATAATCAGGAAAATGTAAATCAAAGCAACTATACAGTATCACATACATCACCTCAAATCTGTCATGCTGTCACACAGTGAAGGAAAAAAAAAAAAACAATGTTGGCATGGGTGTGGGGGTGAGGAACCCTCATTCACACTGGTGGGAATCGACTGGTTCAACCTCACTGAAAAAATATATAAAAATAAAAAATCTATACAGACACTTCTCAAAATTTTAATAATTAAGTTTTTTATAGGCCCAGCTCCGTTATATCAGGTGAAATTAATATCTAGCCTCTATGCCTGACCTCAGCCATTTAATCCAGCCTAGCCGCACAGTTTATTGTCACACAATACCAGGTACATATATTTCCTGGTTGGCAACTTTGAGACCGCTTTGTTACAGAGGGTAATTCCTCTCCTTTACAGCTAGATCCCAGAAGCCTCAACACCCAAATTCAGCCATTTTTTATAGGCTCAGCTCCACAATTCCTTAAACAAAAGTTCCTTAGCAAATTTCAAATTACTCAGAGTTAAACTTGCTATCTGTTTGGGAAGGACAGGCAAGAAAGAGAACAATTCTCAGCCTTATTCTAAGAGAGTTCTGGGGAGCTAACTACAAAGGTTTACTCTGAATATATCACAAGTGGTGGAGAAAATAGAAAATGTGTAGAATCCCACCCAGCTCATTGAGCTGAAACAATAACACAGAAGGTTCAGTCAGCACCTACAGCAGTCCAATAAATCCTTAGACAATGACTTTAACTAGTTTCTTGAATGTGTTTAATGAGATCAAATAAACAATTGCAAAAATAATCAACAAAGTGTAAGAACATATTAATGTTGAAATAAGGAAAATACTAGCAGAAATGAAGAATATGGTAGCTAATAGTACTCAATAGATGCTCTGAATATCAGATTAACAGCAGTGGAAGAAAAGATAGAGGAGCTCCAGGATAATATGGGAAAAAAAACTGCTAGACAATAACAGGAGGTGGGAAATAGCTTTAACAGAGATGAAAAGCATACCACAGAACTATGGGATTAGTTCAGGAGGAAAATATTAGAATCATCAGAATCCCTGAATAACAGGAATGTAAATTTTATTAAGAAATAGTAGTTAAAGCAGGGTCAGAGCAATAGTACAACATGTAGGTGCTTGCATTGCATGCAGCCAGCCCAGGTTTGATCCCTAACATCCCATATGGTCCCTCAAGCCTACCAGGAGTAATTACTGACTTCTTAGCCAGGAGTAACTGCTGATCATTCCCAGGTGTGGGCCAAAAACTAACACAAAATAGTTAAAGAAATCATATACAATAATGATCAGAATTGAGGAATGTAGGCACTGATACCCAGAAGGCCTAAGTGGTCCCAATGGAAACAGACTCAAATAGGAAAACTCCAAGACACATTATGCTCAAAATGAAAACTCCAAAGATACCAATGGAATGTTAAAGCAGCAAGATCAGAGAAGTAACTTACATACAAACAGAGCCCAGAAGATTCACAGCAGAGTTATCAACTGAGACCCTATGAGGCCAAAGAGTCTGGACAGATCTGATACAAAAATTTAAAGAACTGGACATGTTACCATTAAAGGAACTTTTTTTTTCTAACATTTTATTATACCACTGTGAGATATACAATTACAACGTTGTTCACGTTTGGAGGTCTTGGTCACACAGTGTTCCAGCACCCGCCCTCCACCAGTGCCCATCACCCACCATCCATGTCCCCAATTCCCTCCCCCTCCCACGTCTCACCTAAATGGCAGGTTCTTTATCTCCTCTCTCTCCCTCTCTCTCTTCCTTCTCCTACACATTGTGGGTTGCACTACATTAAAGGAACTTCTTAAAAGACAGAAAGAATCCCTAGCACTTGACATTGAGCATGCCATTCACTCATGGCACATATGGCTGCCCTCTATTAGATTAAGGAAGGTTTATGAACTCCTATTCTGCAAAGGGATTTTATATGTTTACAATAACAAACTAACATTTCATTTATAGTGAATGTTTTATACCTAATTAGATTTTTTTTTGTTATATCCATACTTACATTATGATCCTTGTTAGTGCAGACACTAAAGCAGTTTCTATCATATGTTTTCTAACATAAAGCAAATATTCCATTTCTTATGATAAAACACACTTTTATACGCCTTTAGGCCATTTGAATAGACCTTGTGCCTTCCCCCTTAAATTTTTCTTAATACCCTTCACCTTTAGTGAATTTTGCACACTTTGAGGAGTTTACAAGTAAATCCATTTTGTGTAAATTGTTAAGTGAATTAGCATAGAATTCTTCAAAAAATTAAATTTTTACTTATATACGTATAATAAAGATGTAGTTTTGGGGAACAAGCTTTACTTTATCAATTTATCAATTATTTACAATTTTGTGGAATTCCAGTTTAGGTCTATTTACCTATGTATGTGTCACCCCCTCCACAATTACAAAAAGGAGTGATATTTCCCAAAGATGAGATATAAAAGAAACATAGTAAGAAATTATGTACTAACAATTTTTTGAATTGTGGGATAACGTTTATTGGGTAATGTAATAAATATATACAAATTAATACAGTTTATCAGGAAATGATATATGTTACAAAGAAAAAAAGACATTTTAATTAATCTTGGTTATTGGTATTTTGGGGGCCACATCTAGGTTTGCTCAGGAATTACTCTTAGCAGCATCAGGGACCATATGGAGCATCAGAGACTCCACCTGGGTCAGGCATTTGCAAGGTAAATGCCCTACCTACTTTGGCCCCCAGAAAATGTAGCTTCTCATACCCTAGACCTATAAAACATTGAATGGGATGAGAATATTACTTTATATTACTTAATTTTGTTTTAATTATTTCAAAAGAAAATATTTGTGCATATGTTTCGTTTTTTTTGAGTCAAAAGCTTTCAGTGGTCAGAACTTACTCCTGACTATTCTGTCTCTGTGATCATAATCATTTCTGGTAGTTCTAGGAGAACCTTGTGTGGTGCCAAGGATATAACTAACATTGGCAGCATGAAAGATAAACACCACAACCCCCGTACTCTCTGTCTATGGTGAGAGATCTCATTTAGATGTGGCAATTTATGCAGCTAGCATTTGAAGGATAGCCATAAGAAAGTGAACAATGGCTTCTATTTCACAAATCCTTGAATGGCAGATTTAGTGTTTGCACACAACTGTTTTTCTCTACTTTTCCCAGAAAAGTATTTCATATATATTTTCAAGTTTCTCCCAAAATACTGCACCCTTGAGCAAATTATGCATGATATAAACTAACTCAAAATATTTTAAACAGGATCAGAGATTTGACACAACATAAAGCGCTGCATAAAGCGCATGCACACACACACACACACACACACACACTCACTCACACACAAATGTTTAAAACACTGAGATAGGTCTTTTCTTACCTGGAACATTGAAGTAGAATATACTTGAATGAAAATTTTCAGATAATGTGATTTCTTACTACATGGTTTCCTTTCTTTTATATTATCTTCAAATTAATAAAATAGATATGATAATGGCTGAGGAGGTGACTCAAAAGAAGAGTACATTCTGGAGACCTGGGTTTGATTCTTGGCATTGTATAGTTCCCAGTATTACATTGAGACACTGACTGCTCTGCAAGATATGGTGCAATACAGTAAAAACAAGTTAGAGAGAGTAGAAGACATGTATATTTCTTCACATAGTGGAAATGAGTCCAGTATTTCAATTGTAGTTATAATCTAGATATGGTATATTATTTCATATATTTCTAATCATATCAAGTTTATTAAAACGTTTATTTTGAAGTTGTATTTTTTATCTTATTGTATATGTGGTTCAAAATTCCCTGTAGAAATGGAATAGTTGTTTCTAAAACTTAGATAATTCATTTCAATACCTAATAGTTTTTGAATACAGAGTTAGCTTTGCTTCATTTTTATGTATATTTTTATTAGTACACACTTGGCCTCAGTTTGTTTTATTTAGAATGTTTATGGCCATAAATAAGTCTGATGAAAAGTTTGTTTTTCTTAAAAAATACATATATGTACTTATATGCACATATGTAAAATATGCCCACAGTTAAATACATGTTAAATACATACACATGCAAATAAATACCTTATATATGTATATTGCAGATATATGTAAATATTTAAACATATGTATATATATGTAAATACATATGTTTTGGGCAATACCTATTGATCCTCAGGGGTTATTCCTGGCTCTTCCCTCAGAGATTATCACTGGTGGTGCTTGAGGGGATCATTATGGGATGTTAGGGATCAAAACCCAGTGGGCCGTGTGCAAGGCAAGCACATTACTTGCTGTGCTATCTCTTGGGTTGCAAGGATTCTCTTTTGTTATTTTCTTCTATTCTAGATATTTCTGCTATTGAGTCACCCAGAAGACCAGCCTATCACAGCCTGGCTCGCGCGGCCTCAAGCAGCCGCGTGGTTCATCAATAAATGCTGGACTTAGAGATGACTACAAGAGTATGCTACCTGCATGGCAGAGCCTGGCAAGCTACCCATATCGTATTTGATATGCCAAATACCAGTATTATAGACCTCATTCCCAACCTGATGGAATGGTTTGAGGTTCTTTACGTTCCTGGAGTAAGCAGGTGCCCTTGGGCTCTACTTGCATGAGATAGGACATATGGAGATGTTACTGGTGCCTGCTCGAGCGGGAAGACAGTGACAATGATAGTGATTGAGTCAGAAATAGATATAAAAAAAATTTAAAAGCTCCTACTTTCACTCTCTTTCTCACCCTCTTTTAAAATATTTATTTCCTTTCAGGAGGCCTGCCAAGCACTGCTCTGGGGCCATTCCCATTGATACTCGGACAATAGAGGTCTGTTTAATAATAAGGAAACAGCCAAGGTCACATTATTGCTCATGTGGTTCATGTGATTCCATGGACCAATATGGTAACCTTCAGGACCATACCAGGTGATGCCTCGGGCCCTCAAGGACTGCATTTGGGGATGCTCATGAGACCATATCGTGTTGCCATACACTGCTGCCAAGAGCCTCTGCATCTGGCCTGGAGTTACCTCCTGCAGGCCACTTTGTAGACAGGGAGGAGAGTTTGAATGTGGCTGTTCATCTGACCATGTATTCTATACTGGATGGTATAAATATTCTCTCATGTCACAATCATTGTGGGACTAGTTAGATCTTTCTGGTATATTTGCCTGGCTATGTTGGATCTCTAAGTAATTAGACCAAAGAAAAATGCTGCTTGCCTCCAAACAAGCAAGCATGGCTCTCTGATAAGTCAAAAGCTAATATACAGAACAACCATGAAGTAAAGATGAGACTCTTGCGAAGGTTTAGAGAAATATATAACTGGCTATAGAATATGCTTTGGTACAGATGCATGCCTTTGTATTCAGAAATACAGTTCATCTCAGAAGCCCCTCCTTCACTCTACCCTGCAGGGCACTTCCAAGGCAGATCTTGGCTTGGCAAGATCTAACCTAGGCAAACCTAACCTAGGCTAGGTGAGGTCCTGGGAGAAATAACCTGATGGGATTTGACCCTGACTGCTCTCCATTGGAGTGGACGGTCTGTGTTGCAGGGATATAAAAAAGTGTAACCTGCTTTCTTTCGGGTTCCTCTTTTGACATTCTCTTTCTTGCCTCTAGGCCCTCTCCTTTCTGCCTTTCCTGGCTGAGTGTTAACACATGGTGGCAGTCATCTTGGCCCACCCATGGCCAGGGCCCAGCTGGGAGAACCCTAAGTTCGGGGTTTACCAATTGCTGATGTATGACAGAACCTGTGAAAGAGAAGCCTCATAAAACTTTGCTGGATTCTTGCGTCTTTCTCGGTCTGCTGACCACTAGTCCCCTGGAGCAGAAGGGGACCCCTAGACTCTGCTCCTGGATTTTTTCAGGGTGCCTACCAGCTTGCCTGGATGTACATGAGATTTAACTGTAGCATGATCTTCCTAGGGCCTAGGAGAGTCTATGCTTGTTATATGCTCTGGCATAATTTTAAAAGTATATGAATTATCTAATACTTGAGATTTTGGGAAAAAAAGTCAATTTTTGATGAATCCTCTTGACCTAGTGCTATCCTAAAAGGAGTTATTTAATTCCCATCAAAATTGTTTTTATGAATTTAGCTAGAATTAATTTTAATATTATTTGAATACATTTTATAATTTATATTTTCCTATAAAACTGCCATTTCACCCATTCTATGAAATGTATCACAATATTTTTGCACATGCCTTTAATAATTTTATTGGGTTTCCTTTGTATTGCCTTTGTAATTCTGTGTATCTTAGATACATAATAAAATTCTGTATATTTTCTATTTTTTTTGTAGGGACACACCCCACTTAGAGCCTGCACTCAAGAATTCTTCCTGGAAAAGTCTGAGAAACAAATAAGGTGCTAGGAGAGGTTAGGTAAGACAGAGAAAGGAACAGTGGACCAATGATTGTCGAAAGTCTATTACAATCCACAACTTGTAAGAGAGAGAGAGAGAGAGAGAGAGAGAGAGAGAGAGAGAGAGAGAGAGAGAGAGAGAGAGAGAGAGAGAGAGAGGAGATGGAGAAACTGCCATGGAGGCAGGCTAGGGGAGGGGGAGGGTATTGGGGACATTGGTGGTGGGAGGTGGGCACTGGTGGAGAGATGGGTGCTGGAACACTGTATGTTTGAAACCCAAACATGAACATTTTTGTAATTGTCAAAATAAATAAAAAAATAAAAAACATATAAGGTGCTAGAGACCAAACCTAGGTTAGCTGCACACAAGGCAAGTGTCCTTCCCTTTGTACTATCTCTTCAGCCTCAATTATTTAGTTTTATTTTATTAGTTTAAACATTTATTTTGTACATTTGTATTTTCTATTTTATTTCCTGATTAAGATGATGTGAATGTGTCTACAGTTTAGTGATTTTTGGAAACACCTCTTGAATAAATTGTTGAGTTTCTTAGATTTCCTTTCTTGGATTCGTTTAAGACTATGATTATTTCTGCTACTTTCATTGGGAAATACTATTTTATGCAGAAGTATTTATTAGACTGCCTCTATGCATTAAGTTATAATTTTTCTCTCATAATATTTATCTTTTATTTTATTCATCTATTCTTTAGAGAAATTACATAAAATGATGGCCTAATTTACTATTTTGACTTTTTATACTGTGCTCTATTCTTTAATTATTCATTTATTCCCTATGACTTTGTTCTGCCTTATCAACACTAAATTTTAATGAGAGTATAAACAAAGAGTTTTCCACATTAAAAAAAAAAGAATTTGATAACTTCTTGTATAGCTCCACATACAGCTTTTGTATAGTTCAGCAAAAGTAATTCTAGGAATTTACCTAAGGGAAGTTAAAGCTTGTATCACTGTCTATCACTGTCTTCCAGTTCATCATCAATTTGCTCGAGCGGGCACCAGTAACATCTCCATAAGTCCTGTCTCATGCAAGTAGAGCCCAAGGGCACCTGCTTGCTCCAGGAACATAAAGAGCCTCAAAGCATTCCATCAGGTCATGGGAATGAGGTTTATAATTGTTACTGGTATTTAGCATATCAAATATGACACGGGTAGCTTGCCAGGCTCTGCCATAACTACATATTACTAAAAAATTAATTCTATAATTCCTGAGTGCAGAGCCAGGAGTAACCCCCTGAGCATCGTTGGGTATGACCCCAAAAGCCAAAACAAAAACAAACCTCCAGGCTGCAGGGACCAGTGGGGTGGTTCAGAGGGGCTGGAGCGACAGCACAGCAGGGAGGGCATTGGCCTTGCATGCAGCCAACCTGGGTTTGATCCCGGCATCCCATATGGTCCCTCAAGCACCACCAGGAGTAATTCTTGAGTGCAGAGTCAGGTGTAACCCCTGAGCATCGCTGGGTGTTACCCAAAAAAGGGGAAAAAACACATGACACCCCTATGGTCCCCAAGCATCACCAGAAGTGAACCCGGAACACAGAGCCAGGGGCAACCGCAAGGCCACCCCCTCCCCACAAAAAAAAAAATCTAAGAATTCAAGATGGGCCAAAGATTGAGAAGTCCAAAACTCAAGGCTGGGGCCGGAGCAATAGTCCAGCAGGGTGGGCGTTTGCTTTGCGTGTAGACCGACCCGGGTTCCACCCCGGCATCCCATAGGGTCCCCGAGAGCACTACCAGGAGTAACTCCTGAGTGCAGAGCCAGGAGTAACCCCTGAGCATCAGCGGGTGTGACCCAAAACGAAAAAAAAAAAAAAAAAAACCACGAAACCTCAAGGCTGCTGGCCAGTCCACGTAGATGAAGCCCCAAGTGGGGCGAGAGGACAGAGGAGCTGGGCACGAACCGTCCTTGGGCGGAGAGGCCCAAGTCACCTCAGGGGCATGAGGGTCCCCCAGTCACCTCACAGGGCATGAGGGCTCCCCCAGGACCCTAGCCCCAGGCTGCTGCCCTTCCTGCTCTCGGGTGCCACCCCCCTCCCTGAGCCTTCTCTCACCAGCCCCCAGCCTGAGCCGCTCCCCAGGTCCCCCCACTAGGTTCCTCCAAGGACCGACCCTCCCAACTCTGAAGCCCCCCAAGGCCTCTGCCCCCGTCCTGCACCGGGCCGAGGTTCCCCCTCCCAACCCTCCTTCCTCCTCCCTCCCCCCATTGCACAGCCAGGCCCTGGCCGCTCCCTGGGGCAGGCTGTGGTTGCAGCAGGGTGCAGGATGGGCTCAGGCTGGGGGCTGGCGTGCAGAGCCAGGGAGGTCAGGCAGCACCTGTGCAGTGGGTGCCGGGGGAGGGGGAAGGGTGCACAGGGGGAATCCCCGCCACCAGCTGCTCTCCTGCACTCAGGAGGCACTGGGAAGGGCCTGGCTCCGTCTGACCCCGCAGGAAGCCCCTCAGCACTGGTCTTTTCCTCTGTCTCCTCCAGGGCCCGAGGCGAGTGGGGACTGACTGGGGCCCCCAGCTCACCGCTGCCCCCAGCCCCCGTTCCTGTCTGCTGGGCTCCCCTGCTGCAACCCCACCTGCATCACAGAGCTCCATACCTACCTTCCTGGGGAGAGTGACCCCAGGGGGTCACCCCCTTAGGGACCCTCTCATGGAGGGCAGCTGTAGCTCGCAGGTGGGGCCCCTGGAAGATCCAGACACCGTCTGAGTCAGGCTCAGATGCTGCGGGACCAGGGCTGGCCACACCTGGCCACCACCACCACCACCACAAATGCTGCCCCCCCACTGGACCCGTGGGGAGGCCAGTGGCTGGTGAGGACAGCAACGTTACAAAGAATCTTCCAAAGATGCTGACACCCCTCTGGGGGGGCACTTGAAGCCCCATGCAGCTCTCAGGTTATGCGGGCCTGGCCAGGGCCCTGAGCTGACGGCCACTCCGCACCTCGGGATGTTTTTCCCCGTAAAGCTTATGTTTACACTAATAAGAAGACACTATATGTAGCAGCTTCAGCTAAAAATCTTGAAAACTGGCTAACTCCTTGCTCTGTGCGCAGGGGACTGTACACAGTGTCAGGGATTGAACCAAGGTTAGCCATGTGCAAGGCATGTGCCTCTGTGGGGGGGGTCACACCTGGCAATACTCAGGGGTTACTCCTGGCTTTGTACTCAGAAATCACTCCTGGCAGTGCCCAGGAGACTGTATGGAATGCCAGGGATCGAACCCGGTTGGTTCCCTGCCCCTCCGCTGTACTATCGCTCTGGCCCAAGGCAAGTGCTTCTAACCCTGCCCTATCCCTCCAGCCTCTGAAAAAAAAGTTTTTTCCACACTTGCACCAGAGAATCCACCGTACTGGTGAACACAGTATTTATTTATGCACATAGCAGGGCCCTCTCGGGTCCGTTTCCTCTCTGCAGGTTCACTCCAGCAGACGGAGCTGTGGCTGCCACCGGGTGCTGGTCAGAGTTTCTGAATTAACTCCTCTGGGGAGACAATTCAAGCATTTTCCCAAAACAAAAACGAAATATAGCACTGAGCTTCCAGACGACTCAGCATTTCTGCTTCTTTCCATCTACCTTTAGGGCTCCAAACCACAATTTCAAAAAATAGGTGCCTGGCAGCACTTGTTAGTAGCCAAGATGTGGAAACAATGCAACACCCAAGAACAGAATGGGAAGCTTCCTTAGAGCTTCTTGATAGATTAGTATCAAATACGCTACGTTCCAATTCCTCTCAGCTTCTATCAACTTGCTTACTTAACACTTACAATAAAACACACATTCTTGAGATCCAGTTGACCAGGTTTCTGAACCCCACAAAAGGATCTGTTTGAGGGGTTGGAGTGATAGTCCAGCCGGTAGGTCATTTGCCTTGCATGCAGCTGACCGGGTTTGGTCCCCTGGCATCCCATATGGTCCCCCGAGCAATACCAGGAGTAATTCCTGAGTGCACAGCCAGGAGTAACCCTTGAGCATTGACTGGTGTAACCCAAAAAAAGGAAAAAAAAAAGACCTGATTGATTTCCTGAGCCAGCCCTCACTCATCTATGCCATGGGCGTTGCTGTTTCAGAGTGAGGAGGAGACTCCAAGGAAGAGGACTGCGTTTGCAAGGACACCAAGCAGGGGCCGGAGCCATAGTACATATTGCGGGGAGGTTGTTTGCTACCAGCCAACCTGGGTTCGATCCCCAGTATCCCATGTGGTCCCCTGAGCACCGCCAGGAGTAATTCCTGAGTGAAGAGCCAGGAGAGTAGCCCCTGAGCATGGCTGGGTGCGAGCAAACAAACAAACAAACAAAAATCCAAGCTTTCTCCACAACATACTTTTAGTGTGGTGCTTCTGCATGCATGCATGCAATGTGCAACAACTCTTGGCTTTTGTTCTAATCATATCTGGAGCCACATGTGACAGTGCTCAGGGACTACTCCCTCCCCGGTGCTCAGGGTGAGGGGCTCACTCCTGGTGATGCTTGCCAAGGAGCCAACCTGGTACACGGACTCAACCCACAAAGTGATGGCTGTTTCCGGTTTTGTTCTTAATCTACCAAAGTACATCTCAGATGCCTTGGATTAAGTTTTGCAATGAAATCTGTTAATGTGTCCAAGCTCCTCACGTCAAGAGAGGCCTCTCCATCCCGATTGTGGTTTCAGAGCATGCCCGACTTACAAAGGTCCAGTTAAGTAGCAACCACAATGAATTTGGGTAGAGAACCCAAGCTCTGCCCACAGAGAGAAGAACTGAATTTATATAAAGTAAATCTAAATTTCGCGTTTTTGGAATTTGGGGGGTTTTATTTGTTTGGGTGACATCTGTGATGCTCAGCAGCTACTCCTTGCTCTGTAGTCAGGAATCACTCCTGGAAATTTTGGGGACCATACGGATACCAGGGATCAAGCCCAGGTCAGCAGAGTGCAAAGCAAATGCCCTACACGCTACACCGCTACACTATCTCTCTAACCCTGAACTGTTTTTTTGTCTAATATATTTTTCTATAAAAATATAACTGTAGCAATAGTAAATTAATCACCAGGGGTTAGAGAACTGTGAAGGAAAGATACAGAAATGTTTTTTAAATGATAAAATTGTTCTATATGATGTTGGGATGATCAGTATTGATTTTGTTCATTTATTTAGACACAGAACTATTCATAAAATTGAATTTATGAAAATATTTAAAAATATAATTTGTCAAAATATGCAGGATGGAATGTAAACATTGGAAATGAATGAAACATTGCTTATGTAAGGTAGAAAACAGGAATGGGAAAGAAGGAATATATTTAAGTAATTTTGCAAAACAATGTGTAATTTTATACGTCAAGTTTAAATACACTAGGACCTGGGAGCAAACACCTTACTCTAGATAGTAGCATTGTGTCCTATGGAGATATGTGTCAGAAATTCTATAAAATTGTTTTACTATACAGTGAATTAAGCAAATTAGCAAATAAATGTTAGCTCGTTTAGATAAGGTGGGAGTGGGGCACTCCCAAGTGATGTTTAAGAAGTGTGAGGGCCCCACCAATGGTGATTCTCAGATGTGATGTTGCTCAGAACTGCTGGGGAATCTCAGGGCTGCACACAGCAATGTTCAAGGCACATGGCACTGGTATTGGAACCCGGGTAGGTTACATGGCAGTTAAGTGCTTTAACCACTCTATTTCCCAGCTTTGCTAGTTATATTTCTTAACTCTGGAGAGGAAAGACGTATAATTAAGAAGGTTTACAATGAATCGTATTATGCAGACTAATGTGAAAGACTGATTATAAATCCAAAATCAGTTTCATATATATGTTTATGTATATATATATAAAACTATAAGTCCATGTCCTATGTATACATTATATATAATACATATAATATATTAGCTCTGATCACTCAGAGTCCTAGAAATAGTATTTGCCTTGCATATTAACAAAAAATGCATACATCTCAGTTTCTGTATAAACTCTCTTATAAAAAGAACAAGCAATCTTTGGAAAAGTGAATTTTTCAGGGATTAGGAAGAAAATAGAATATGATCTGGAACATCATGTAGTGAGAAAAAGCAAGGGAGAGTTGAAAAATTAAAGGTTGTGGGACACAGGAAAGCCTGAGAGGGCCTTAAAAGCCAAAGATAAAACAATGTGAGCAATGGATGGTGTAGCATTGGATTCTACATATGTAAAGACACAGAGTCCATACTAATATAAACAAGTGGATAAATAAAGTGAGAAGAGAACCCTATTTGTTGCAGAAAAATTCAAATAATATATTAAAAACACCCTCCTCCAGGAGGTAGAGTTTGAGATCCCTTCCCATCCCTGAGAAAAGAGTTAAGTTAAAGCATCAGGAAATCTACAAACTTGACAGTGGAAAAAGCATAACCAGTGCTTAACCCAGGTTAATATAATCAGTATGAAAATTTTTTCATATCACATAGTCTCTATGGGATCTGATTAAAAAATTCCTTCTGTAGTTTTTCCCCAAATCCCAGAACCTTATGTAAATCATAAGAAAAATATCAAACAAGTTCAAATTTAGGGTCAATCCATAAAATAACATTTAAACTAAATAAAGGCCTTTGAAGATTTAGAAACTGACTAGAAAAACACTATGGTTATATAGTGACAAAAGTGATGTAGTATGGTACATTGAATCTTGGAACACCAGTAAGCTAGTGTCAGTAAAAATAAAGGGAAAAAAAACACTATAGTAAAAGCCAAACATTTCCAAGTAATTATGGATTTTGGTTAGCACTAATTTATAAATATTTATTTATGAAATTTGATAATGTATGTACTATAACTTTATGATATGCCAACAGTTGGAACAATTGAGTGAGTTTTTCACTGTCATTTTTATAAATATTCAATAATTCTAAAACTGTTCTAAAATGATCATTATTTTTTTCCTTGCTTCTTATTTTTCTGGTTCTTATTTATCTCTGCTCCATCAAAAGCAGGGGCTAAAATGGAAAATCTTTGTTTCAGAAGTTTAGATTAGTCCTTGATTTTCCTTTCTCCTCCTAATTGGCAATCTCTAGCTGTTTATTCTAAGAATAAAAGGTGTCCATCAACCTTGGATATTAGAGTGCAGATTTGAAGATTAATTCTTTTGCACATTGTGTGACACAGCATAATTCTTTGGGAACAACCTGAGAGATAATTCCATACCAGTAGGTATTAAATCTACCCTCAAAGGAAGCCACCCAAGAAACAGTGATTAATTCCATAACTCTTTCACTCAATCTGTGCTTCTCTGTAAAAAAAATCTCTGGAATACCAGGGATTTCACATCTCCTGAACTGAATCTCAGATGTTCTACATCAATCCTGAATGTGAAGTTCAATAAATGCAACTGTGCCAAACGGAGTCCTCTCCGTCCTTCCCAGTGAGGCTCTCTTTTCGTTTTTCTTGAGTAATTGAGTTGTCTCCATTATCTTCCTCAGTTACTTTTAGTGTTGAAAAAAATGTAAAATTCTAGCTAATGGAAGAATACTTTCTTAAGTTGGAATTGTACTCCTTCACTTTCCTCATGGTATCTATTTGATCAGCAGCTGTGAGAATTATGAGAGAAAGTAGTCAAGTGTGCAGACTTAGCTGACCATTTGTAAATAAGCCTATGATTTGGAATAAAGAACCTTAGAACTTAGCCTTAAGGTAAAAATTGTTATGGAGTGTTTTTATTTTCACATTTGTGACACATACAAAGAAAATGAAAGAAAAGAAGTGTGTTTCTGTATTAGTTTATGAAGTAGCTTTCTACTCTCCCTGGATGATAAGCATATTCAATGCTTCAGTTTAGGACTGCTCTTTTCCCCTAATATCATAATGGACGTCTACAGCTTTTTAAATTGGGAAGCTTTACTATATTTCTAACATAAAAATCTGTTTCAGAGGAAAGTTTAGAGACCGCAACTTTGACTTTCTTCCTGGTTTTTAAACTATTAGTACATATATCAGATTGTCTAGTAAATTTTATCAAGGCAGGATTGGTTTTCTTTGGCACCAAGATATAGTAGCTGTATTTGAGTTCCTGGTCCAATCTTCCAGACACTGAGGAATAGAGAGGATGGAACAACGGGATTTTCTCAAGATTTACTTAGGTGAAGATGACTATTTATATGGTCTAAAGCCAGAAACCAATGTGGGAAATGTTCAGAAACAGAAAACACCACCAATTCATGGTTAGTATAGTAGTAAATAAGTTTTCTCCAACACCAGTGTTGGTCTTGGTCTTGGTCTTGGTTTGGTGGAATAATTAAATGAAAAGCAGGCAGGTTGTTTCTCAAAATGGAAATAGGTTAGAGAGAAACCAAATTTAACTATATACATGCAGATAGTCCACACAGATGTGAATTCTAAATCCTATGGAAAAATAAAAAAAAAGGCATGTATTCTGAGTTAAAGAATGGGTTACAGGCATGGAGTTTCATGTACAGAGAAGGGGAAACTCCCTTGATGAGGACAGGATGACTCATAACAAGACCAGAAAATGTGGTATAGGTGTTTGTCTTGCTATGTTATAGGTTCTTCCAATACAATTTCTGGAAAATACATTAATTCTGGATAATACCCCATTTCTCATTCTTTTAGGTTAAAAAGAGTGTTGACATTTTCTTGTGAGCCTCAGATCAAATAGTATGTGTGCCAAAGGGAAGTATCTTTTGAAGTGCTATTTTGAACATCTTGGCAATATCTATACTTCCTTAGCTGTAGTCTTGGAAACAAAGGGAACTGGACTTATCAGCTGCCCCTTCTTTATTTACCATGCCCTATGGTGGCACAGTACATAAGATCTCTGGGTAACATCCACGATCTCTGGGCAACATTTAAGATCTCTAAGGTGGAACTTTAGCTCCACAGAGATACCTGATCTCAGAATGTCAGAAGCCTCCATATGGTTGTGGATTCTACTCCACCTCCAACCAATTTCTCTGTGGTTTAGGGTTACCTTCATTTCCTGCTACTTCAAAATAGTGTTTTTTTTTTTTTTTTGCTTTTTTGGGTCACACCCAGCATTGCTCAGGAGTTTCTCCTGGCTCTGCATTCAGGAATTACTCCTGGCGGTGCTCGGGGACCATATTGGATGATGGGGATTGAACCTGGGCCGGCACAGGCAAACGTCCTACCAGCTGGACTATCGCTCCGGCCCCCAAATAGTGAAGTTTTATCCTAAACTCTCCTGAACATTCCCCTTCAGGGCTAATCACATGATCATTAATAGGCTCTTCTATCTACTAACTGCATATTTTATAATATTAGGCCGTCCTATCTGATCAGCATTTTCAGAAACCCCACAACAGTTCCGGTAGTGGATACAATCCTTTCTTAGTTTCTATTAGTATTGTTAAATTTTCCTAGTATTTGCTAAGATTCTTAGTAAATTCACTGTAATTTAGTATGGATGGAGGCCCAAGATTTCTCTTGAACTGGAGATCTCTGTTGTGTTTTAATTTTATTCCCCAGGCTTATATTTTCTTCTTGGGTATAAGCATTTCTATAATATAATTAGATGTTCACCACAATCTGTACAATGTGTTATTTGTACACAAAAAACATCGAATAAATAGATAGATATTGAATTAATTAACTTAATTATTATATTGTAAACAATTCAGCATAATTTAAGATTCACGAAGACAGTCTGTGACATTGAAAACACTGGGTTTCAGTCTTGACTTTCTCAGTACACACCATTAAATTGCAACTGATTGTTGAGTAATAATAATCAATGTGCCATAATGTTTTTCATATGCCTGCTGAGGACTGATCCAGCCTTGGGAACTGAATCTTACACACAAGACCTTGCTGAAGACAAAGAATTCGTCCTCAGGAGAAATTCCATAAATGGCTTCCCACACAGAAACTAGTAGAAAAGATGCAAGGATGACAACAAGGTTACTTGGTGGGTCCTGAGCAGTGGATAAAACAATTCCTTACAAAATGAGGAGGTTGAAGCGGCGTGAAGATAAAAAAAAACCTCCTGTCATTCTATTGCACAGAGCTATATTTGAATTTTATCTAGTGGATGTGATTCTCTTTGATCTGGTTGGCCGTTTGAAGGGATTTGGAGCAGAAACAGATAATCCCAACTTTGAGCATAAATCAGGGACTGGGGCTGATGGATGTCTGCACTTTCTTATGATAATGCATCATTGGGGATGATGGTGAAAATACCAGAGCCTTATCTCAGTACAGCAGAAGTCAATCAGGGGAAGAATTTTGAGTCCAAATGGAAGGAAGGATGGCAGCTTAGAAGTAGGTTTGAAATATTTTTTCAAAAGAAATAGTGAAACTTAGCTTAAAGTGTCAGAGCCATGGCTGGAAATGCAGTATTTCAGAACCTGACTGAGACAACGTGCCAAAATAGCTAGACAAAGCAGAGATGACTAGTGTCACGTCCCCCATGATTATGTCCAGTATTTTGTGCTGGAATTTTAGGAACTCTGAGTTCCTCAGAAGTCTTTCTATTCATTTAACTTAGATGGTGTAAATGGAGAAGAAATTTTCACCTATGTCTTATTACCTTTCCCATAATGTCAAGACTTATGTGAAATCTTCCTTTTCAGTAAGATACATTCTCTGTGAAAGGTCCAGTTCTATACAGAGTCATTCTGAGCAAAGTGAATATATAAAATCTATCTACACTGTCTTTAGGGCATAATTCAATACACACTACTATAGTATCTGAATAGGTACTGGTAGAGACAATTAGTCATTAGAGACTGAGACTTCTTTTGTCAGTATATACAACATGGGATTTCCTGGGTTGTGCTGAGGGTCATAAGAAGCATGTGGATCCCAGAGGAAGTCCCTGTGGACTCTGTCAACAAGATATAGAATTTAGATGACAGTCTACAAAAGAGTTAGCAAGAAAATGAGGGTGCCTATAGAATTCAAAAACCCACAAGACCCCTTCCATGTAGGAGATGACATATCAGTGATGCTATTTTTAAGTGGTTTGGAAGGAATATTTTTTGGTTTTTTTTCTGTTTTTGAGATTGACTTTACAAGTTTTCTGCAATTGAGGTATCAATATTTCTGCAACGCATTAAATAGAGGCAAAAGGATACACATGACAACCCTTTAATGTATGTTCTGTAATCCATAGTCTGGAGAGGGAGGAAAAGAGAAAGATAGAGAAATGGAAAGAAATAAAGAACCTGCCTTGGAGGGGGGGGGGGGGGGGGGGGGGAACCGGGACGTTGGTGGTGGGAGATGGGCACTGGTGGCGGGATGGGTGCTGCTACACTGTATGACCAAAACCCAAATATGAACTTTTTAATTGTATATCTTTGTAATTGTAAAAATAAAAGAATTAAAAAAAAATATTTCTGCAACGGAATCACCAAAGTGCACTGACACTTTAAGTATATTAATTCTGTGATTTCAAGTATTTGCAGTTTAAGTAAGAATCATGTAATGATTAGGAATATTTGCTGAAAACAAATACTTGCAAAGTTTGCCACAACATGTGGTAGAAGAGGGGCAGGCATTATCCAGTATTATCCAGTATTTTAAAGAAATAATGACCTCCAGCCCCGACCCCGGTCATTATTTCTTTAAAATACTGGATAATTTCTTAAACTTTTTAATTAAAATCACCTACATATATGAGGTGCCTTTAGACTGTGATCTCAAAAACTATATTCAACAAGTTAATAGAAATTCAAAAGTTAAAAAAATTAAATGTAGAAGACAATAAAAATTTTGTTGAACAAAATAGACATACATAAATATTAATAAAAACTTATATTTAGTCACATATAATATCTATAGTAATGCTAATGAAACTGACTTATTCTAAGAAATATAAAGCAACATTTTAACAAGACAAACAACCAGCCAAGTAACTCTGAAGAGATAACTTAATTAGAAGAACTAAACTTCATCTGCTATTTTCTCTTTGGGTTTCTTTCAAGATATGATTAAGAATTAGTCTATGGAGTACTTTCAAAATCAACACTAAGACAGTTTGTAAATCAGTCATTTTGGTTTAATAGTACTGTGATTGATTAGGGCTGTCTAAAATTGAAGGAAAAGGCATAAACATTTCTTCAGGTGATCCTAGAAAGAATAGTAGAGAGGCTTCTATAAAACTGCAACAATTTTTTTAAAGAATAATGAAACATAATAATTCCTGATTAACCTGACAGTGAAGCAAATCACAAATTTAGATTACATTTCTTAATAAAGTGGGATAAAATTTCCACTTATTTTCTAGCTAACTGGTGTCAATAACCTTGAATTAAAAAACACTGGAAAAATACTTTGCATATGTATAAGTGTATTTTTCTGATTTCCAGGCTAAAAAGAGACCAAAAGAGTACATAAAGTCTGTTCCCAGACACTAACAACTGCTTTTTTTCCCCATCTTTTTCACAGGTAAGGGATCATTAGGCAAATTATTTCTTAGTCTAATGAATGTCCTAACCTTGAAATTAATTTTATGGACTAATGATGCAATCTTGACTGGATAGTCCTTGGACATATTTTACAACTCTTTGAATTTTGTTAGACTTGAATTCTTTTACTGAGAGGGAAAACATGAGGAGGATAATGGAATATATTATTCCATTTTTTGTATTTTTTGTTTTATTTTCTAAAAACATAAAAATAAAAGTACATTTATTTATTTGTAGTCTTGACTAATAGCATAATGCACATTGTTCTAATGTTATATAAGTATTGAATATACCAAATGGTTAATAATTGTTTTGTTTTTTCAACTGCTTTAATTGATTATGCCAGGTCAGATGATAAACACTTTGCTTTATTTCTTACTGATTTAGCACTACTCTCCATTAAAATAAATGCAAAAATTAAAATTATTATTTCAAAGGTTAATTCATTCTTTCTATTGTATATTCATAACCCCTTTTTAATTTTTGTTTGTATGTTAGACCTATGACAAATATATTATAGTGCTCAATTATTTCATATCCTTCTAACAATCATTATCTCATCTTTAAATAAATTGTATATTAATTTGTGCTTCTGCAGCAAAACTTGTTTATTGAAGCAAGAGAGAAAATGTGACTCATTTTGTTCTCTTTTACTTTCAGAAAAATTGCCTCTTATTTAAAACTTCCCTTTTAACCTGTCTATAGATAATCTAAATTACATCCCTTCATGTCATTCAATCCACCTCCAATATGTTTATTTTCTATTGATTCTACCCACTGAGGCACTTCACCCCCGGTGTTTCTAAGGGAGCCTGAAATTAACAAAGTTTTTTTTTTTCTAATTACCTTGATCCTTCCAGAATAAACCATTTCTCTTTTATATAGGAAATTATGTAATTCTTTATTATTTGACTCCCAAAAGTCTTTTCTCCTCATTAATTCTCTTAAGTGACTTAGTTATTTTTCAATTTGAGTAGACACGCCTAATTTCAGGTCCAGATAAATGAAATTCTCCATCATTACCCTCCACCCCAACCCCAGCCTAATGCACTTGCTGGGAAAGTTGTTAACTAACAATGTGAAGACAATTTGTAATTTTCTCCATAGGGAACAGAGATGATATGATTAGACATATACATAGATAGGTGGAGGTAGATAGATAAGATAGGAATTGCCTTGCATTATTACAGAGGCAGAGATTTCCATTTTGTCATTTGCAGGCTGTAAAGTCAGCACACAATAATATAATTTGCTCAGTGTCTAAATGTTTGAGAATACTGATTATACGGAAGCTACTGATAAAATCTCCATTTAAGACTAGTGCCTGAGAATCAGAAAAATCGATGTCAAAAGCGGTAGAACATGGAAGTTTCAACCCAAGCATAGGGCAAATTCTCCCTCAATCTGCTGCCTCGTTCTATTCAATGTTTCAGCGAATTAAAAATCAGGGCACTTATTGATGTCTCTGGTGAGGTTGGATCCTAAGCAAGTAGAGCACCCACAAAGAAGGACTAGCGGTGTATCCATCAGCTACTTCAAGGAACGAGCTCCGCTTTATTAGGCGGACAGGGATATTTAAACTGGGGGAAAGTACGGTGTGAACTTTGTGCCAGCCAATCAGGTAGAGAGTGAAAGGAGGGTGTGATCTCTGTGCCAGCCAATCAAGCAGAGGCATTAAAACAGGGTATGTGCTTAATCCTAGTGAGGTAGTGATACAGCAGAAGCTAAGGAGGAAAGCACCAGGTCTCAGGTAGCTAACCACACCCAAAGAATAGGTAGCCAATCAGAATGTAGAAGGGGATACCTGGGGACTGGATTTGGCAGCAAATAAAAGGCAACCCCAGGCTCCTCCCCCAAGAGAGATCTCTCTCACTCTCTGGCCAACTGCTCCCAAAGGGCTCCCTCCCTCTCTCCTTGGATCAGGTAGGGCAGCATGCCCAGGTACAGGGCCCAGTACATGGGCCACTGAAGGCCAGGCAAGAGCTGATACAGGTATGGGCCAGGCTCAGAGACCCAGTTTACAGTAGGGGTTGGATGACCAGGATAGCTCAGGCTCAGGCAGGGGCGGATTCTCAGGTAATGGCAAGACCCTTAGCACAGGAGTCTCACCCACGTGTACAGGGTAGAGGCTGGAGACTAAGGAAAGCTGGGACAGGACAACATGGATCGCTGGGGTGCAGTTGGGAGGCCCAGCCGCAGCAGCACAGGAACAGGACCTGGCCATCCTTGTGGGATGTGAGTAGACTGCGTGGGAATTCGTTCATGGGAAATTCATTCACAGGACCAGGAATTCGTTCACGGGAACAGAGAGGCTAGACATTTGAGGAAGGCACTTGGAATCCTCTGAACATTAAACTGACTTTCAACCTTCTGAGTTTTGTATGTAATTCTTTCATATAATCTTCAAGAACCCACTAGCACAGGAGAATCCACTTTCTTGTTAACAGTAGGGTGTGAAAGTGGATTAAAACAAGGTGTGTGCTTCTGTACAGGGTGTGTACTATATACGTTTAGCTACACCACTGATATGTAAATGCAGTATTTTTAACTTGGTCTATTGCAAAACTAGTAATTACTTTTGAAAAAAATTTTTCACAAATGTGCCCAGAAATATTATAGGGACACTTCACCTACTTCAGATTTAGTTAAAGACCAGCACAATAAAGAAAATATCAAAAAATAAGTTATACACATACTTAGTTTCCCAATGTATATGAAACTTGTTTGCATAGTAAATTAGTCTATTAAATGTGCATTCTACAGCAAACAATGTTTTATTGTATTTCAAATCACCTTAATTTAAATTCTTGCCTGTATTAGGAATGAACTCAGATCTCACACATGCAAGGATCTACTGCTGAACCACATCTTTGGCCCAAATTATAACTTTGCTACTAAAAATAGTAGTCATCAGCGAGGCACTTTTCTTTCTTCCTTTCTTTCTTTGTCTCTCTCTCTTTCTTTCTTTGTCTCTCTCTCTTTCCTTTCTTTCTTTCTTTCTTTCTTCTTTCTCTTTCTTTCTTTCTTTCTTTCTTTCTTTCTTTCTTTTCTTTCTTTCTTTCTTTCTTTCTTTTTTCCTTCCTTCCTTCCTTCCTTCCTTCCTTCCTTCCTTCTTTCTTCTTTCTTTTTCTTTCTTTTTCTCTTTCTTTCTTTCTTTCTTTCTTTCTTTCTTTCTTTCTTTCTTTCTTTCTTTCTTTCTTTCTTTCTTTCTTTTCTTTCTTTCTTTCTTTCTTTCTTTCTTTCTTTCTTTCTTTCTTTCTTTCTTTTCTTTCTTTCTTTCTTTCTTTTCTTTCTTCTTTCTTTCTTTCTTTCTTTCCTATTTTTTAAAATTTTTTATTATACCACCGTGAAACATACAATTACAAAGGTGTTCATAATTGGTTCTTGGTAATACAGTATACCAGCACCCATCCCTCCACCAGTGCCCCATTTCCACCATCAATGTACCCCACCCCACCGCCCACCCCCATGCTGCCTTAATAGCAGGTACCCCAGTTTCCTCTCTTTCTCTCTCTGTCTCTCTCTCTGTCTCTGCATCTCTCTCCCTCTTATTTTACACATTGTGGCTAGCCCTGCAGATATTTAGAGTTTATCACTAAGTCTCTTTGTGTATATTCAATGGTGAGTTTTAATCTGCCATTACCATTTCCCACACTTAGTAAAACACTGGTATCTATTTATGTCGTATTAATGAATGCAGTCATTCTATATCTGTCCTTTTCCTTCTGACTAATTTCACTCAGCATGATAGTCTCCATGTCCATCCATTTGCAGGTAAATTTCATAATTTCATCTTTTCTGACAGCCGCATAGTATTCCATAGTGTAGATGAACCACAGTTTCTTTAGCCAGTCCTCTGTTCTCGGGCATTTAGGTTGTTTCCTAAATGAAGCTATAGTGAATAGCGCAGAGATAAATAAAGAAGTACAGATAGTGTTTCTGCTATGTGTTTTCCGGTCTCTCGGGTATATTCCCAGGAGTGCTATTGCTGGATCAAATGGGAGCTCAATATCTAGCTTTTGGAGGAATGCCCATATTGTTTTCCAAAAGGGCTGGACCAGTCGGCACTCCTACCAACAGTGGATGAGAGTCCCCTTTTCCCCCACATCCCCGCCAGCACTGGTTGTTTTTGCTGTTTTGGATGTGTGCCAGTCTCTGTGGTGTGAGATGGTACCTCATTGTTGTTTTGATTTGCATCTCCCTGATGATTAAAGATGAAGAACACTTTTTCATATGCCTTTTGGCCATTCAAATTTCTTCTTTTTTGGAAGCTTCTGTTTATTTCTTCTCCCCATTTTTTGATGGGGTTGGCTGTTTTTTTCTTGTAGAGTGCTACCAGTGCCTGATATATCCTGGATATTAACCCCTTGTCAGATGGGTATTGGGTGAATATCCTTTCCCACTCTGTGGATTGTCTTTGTATCTTGGTCACCATTTCTTTTGAGGTGCAGAAGCTTTTTAATTTTATATAATCCCATTTGTTTATCTTTGCTTCCATTTGCTTGGTCAGTGGTGTGTCATCTTTAAAGATACTTTTCGTTTCGATGTTGTAGAGCCGTTTCTCCTATGTTTTCTTCGATGTACCTTATAGATTCATGTCTGATGTTGAGATCTAGAATCCATTTTGATCTGACTTTTGTGCATGGCGTTAGAAGGAGGTCTAAGTTCATTTTTTTACACGTAGCTGCCCAGTTTTCCCAGCACCATTTGTTGAAGAGGCTTTCTTTGCTCCACATAACATTTTTTTGCTCCTTTATCGAAGATTAAGTGGTTGTATATTTGAGAATGTGTTTCAGGATACTCAGTTCTATTCCATAGGTCTACAGGTCTGTCTCTATACCAATACCACACTGTCTTAATTACAACTGCTCTGTAGTAGAGCTTGAGGTTGGGGGAAAGTGATACCTCCCATCTTCTTTTTCCCAAGGATTGCTTTAGCTATTCGTGGAGTTTTATTATTCCATACAAATTTAGGAGTGTTTGTTCAATTTCTTTGAAGAACATCATGGGTATCTTTATAGGGACCACATTGAATCTGTATAAAGCTCTAGGGAGTATTACCATTTTGATAATGTTAATCCTTCCTATCCATGAGCAGGGAATATGTCTCCATTTCCTCAGGTCTTCTTTTATTTCCTGAAGTAACGTTTTGTAGTTTTCTTTGTAGAGATCCTTTACATTCTTTGTCAAACTGATTCCTAGGAATTTGCTTTTCTGCGGCACAATTTCTTTCTTTCTTTCTTTCTTTCTTTCTTTCTTTCTTTCTTTCTTTCTTTTCTTTCTTCCTTCCTTCCTTCTTTCCTTCCTTCTTTCCTTCCTTCCTTCCTTCCTTCCTTCCTTCCTTCCTTCCTTCCTTCCTTCCTTCCTTCCTTCCTTCCTTCCTTCCTTCCTTCCTTCCTTCCTTCCTTCCTTCCTTCCTTCCTTCCTTCCTTCCTTCTTTCTTTCTTTCTTTCTTTCTTTCTTTCTTTTTTCCTTTCTCTGTTAATAAAACATTTTGATAATAATGGATATTGACCACGGAGATGATAGTTATAAGTTTGGGTGACTGTGGCAATTTTGAAAGATAAAGAAGTTGAATATATTGACTCTTCATTTCTTAACTGATATTTCTGTTAGCAGAAGATGCTGTTTGAAAGTATTTTACTCAAAACAGAATTTATTTCAAAATTGAAGCCAAACTTCTCAATTCCACCACCTGTTTATTAACTGTGTTTATCTTATATTCTAAATTCTCCAGCTGTTATTTAACAATGTTTATTGCATTTTCATCAATAATCAATTTCTTCTCAAATAGACACTTTCTTAGTTCATCTATAAGCAGAAACTCCTCTTTCTTTAGTTTGACCATGAGATTGTAGCAATTCAATTATGCTTTAAGTCTCCAATGCTAATCCCTGTTCCTTTACTATTTCTACTTTTTACACTCAAGTAAAATCTAGAGGCTTTCAAAGTTTCCAATGTGAATAGGAGTCATCTTCCATATTCCTAGTAATGTTCAGTATTTTGGTCTGTCCCACGAATCACAATATTCTCAATGGAATCTAAAATGTAGATATCTTTCAAAACATTTTTATTTCCTTTGCCCAGATTATCAGGAGAATCACTATCTGTGGCAGTTATATCCTTATAAAATATATGTTCGAAATAATAATACATTAAAGTTTAAATTATTAACTTGATTAATTTGTTAATGAATGATATTACATTACAGGAATTAATACAATGTTAATTTTCTTTCAAACTCTTGAATCACTAGCAGCATTGTCAATAAGCAATAGTAATTTTTTATGAAACTTTTTCTGAGTAATAGAAAACAAAGTTATAATATTTAGTAAACTCAGTTGTTAATGAATTTTAGTCACTTTGTTATACGTAAAGGATTTAGCATACTTCTTTTTTTTTTTTTTTTTCTTTTTTGGCTCACACCTAGCAATGCTCAGGGATTATTCCTGGCTTTGTACTCAGGAATTGCTCCTAGTGGTGCTTGGGGGACCATAATGGGATGCAATTGAACCTGGGTAGGCTGCGTGTGAGGCAAATGCCCTCCCCTGGCCTATCCCTCCAGCCCCAGGATTTAGCATAATTCTTAAGGGCCCTTCAGAACAGTAGTTTCAGAATAGTAATGAATGTTTATTCTAATTTAACATTTATCAGCTTCTTTTGGTCCCGTGTTAAAGAAAATTAGCTAGTCCCCTAAGACTTTGAAAACAACCAATGACTTCTCTCTAGGGATAAAAATTCTAGACAGGAACTTCTAGTAGACGACGGTTTCATCTACCTTGAAAACCTTTTATTTGGTAAGACTGTCATTGGCAAGAATGTTAGGTAGAGCTTTGTACTTTAGTTTCTACATGAGTTCTTGCTGTTTTACAACTTTCAAGTTGGAATGACTTATTTTCTTAAAGCTTATAAACTGTGCTATGCTTGCTTAAACTTCTGAAATTTTTACATTTCTTCCAGCCTTCATAAAGCGAAATAGAGTTGGAAACTTTCTTGTAATTAAGCTGAAGTTAAGGGACTATTGTGATTAGTTTGATTTTCATTAATAATTGCTAAAACTTTATGTTAGCAATGAAAATAAAAGTGATATTTCTTTTCCCTACCACCCATATGTTCACTGACGTGTCGCTTTTCCCTTTGCTTTAAGAGTTTTTCCTTACATTCACAACTTGACTGATTAATTAAGAAGTCTATCTGGGGTATCAACATACCTTCCTCACTAACCTTATTCATTTTTATTTTTCAGTTAAAGTAAGAAACGTGTAACTCTACTTTCATACAAACACTTAGAGGTCATAGTGGGGTTGTTAATTGGATTACTTTCATTTGGTATTTCAGTATGGGCTAATCCAGAGATAGAAAGATATATAGGCAAATTGGCTTTGAGGAGTTTATGAAACAAGCACATTACTTATCAGTTAATTTCCTATAGAAATTCAAATTAAAATTAGTTAGAGATAACTCCTCACACCATTGATAACTACTTATATCAAAAGCAGCAATTATAAATGCTAAAAAGTTTGTTTAGATAAAAAATCCTCAAATAATATTAGAAATGGAAACTGGTGAACTATTTTAGGAAAAAACATGACATTTCTACAAATTGTCTTTCTCACAGTGATTCAATAAAAAATAAAACAAACAAGCAAAAAATATAGTTCCATAAAATCCAGGAATTCCACTTTTTAATTACCTAGCTCAGGCTTCTTAATTATTTTCTACTCACTCTCCATTTTAGTTCAAGAAATATAACATGGGTGTGTGCTGTGAGAAACATCTCAGATCATTCACACTGTTTATTTGAACAATTATTGGTCATTTATGTGTCCAGAAAACTTTTAATTTTGTCAGCCAAACTGTCACATTTACATACTCCATATAGGGTTGCAACCCAACATTTGTAAAAGTAATATCTATATTAAGATTAGGAAAACATTAAAACACAAAAGATTATATCTACTCCAATGTTTATTACAATGTTATATATAACAAAAATATGGAACTGGTAATTTTAATGATTCTTAATATTTAATAATATTGATATCTTGGCTCTACATTATAACTATGGTGCTTTTAAAAATTTTTTTTATTATACCACCGTGAGACATACAGTTACAAAGGTGTTCATAAACGGTTCTCAGTAATACAGTATTCCTGCACCCATCCCTCCAGCAGTGCCCCATTTCCACCACCAATGTACCCCACCCCTCCCACCCACCCCCTGGCTGACTCAATAGCAGATAGCCCTGTTTCCTCTCTTTTTTTCTCTCTGTCTCTGCATCTCTCTCCCTCTTCTTTTACACATTGTGGCTAGCCCTGCAGATATTTTAATTATGGTGCTTTTAAAATGATAATATCTGGGTTTCAAACCCCTCCCCACATATGCCTTCTTTAACTCCAAGTATCTAAACGTTTAGAATATAAAGCTTGTGAGCTAAGAACAAAAAAAAAGTTAGAGAAGTGTTCTCAAAATTAATTAAAAAATTAATTTGAGAAGAGTTCTCAAAGTTTAATTTAGTAATTCCTTGGAGATTTAATAATCTGCAGATGCTTAGAAGCAACCTGGCATGAACTTTGAGATTCTTCACTATCAACGAGATTCCTAAAAGCGTAACTGATGTTTAATTTTTCAAATAATACTTTTTTGTTTGGTTTTGTTTGGGGGCTCACAACTGGTCAGAGCTTGAGAGACCATATGCAGTACCAAGCATCAAACTGAGATTGGCCTTGTACAAGGCAAATGCCTTATCTGTTATACTATCTCTCTGGTCCTACTCAATCATACTTTGAGTACAATGTATTTCTAGATATATCTTCTCTCTCTCTCTCTCTCTCTCTCTCTCTCTCTCTCTCTCTCTCTCTCTCTCTCTCTCTCTCTCAGCCCCAAGCTTTTTTTGAGTGCATGGACACACAGGTTATAAAGACTTTGCTCTATTTCAAGTATCCCCAAGAAATGGAATGTAACTTCAAGGGCTATCTTACTGCTCCTTTCCTACATTTCTAAGCCTATTGCCCACCATGTTGTCACCGCAACTTTCAGGGTTTCCCTTTAGAATGAAAAGTTTGTCAGATACCCTTATAGTTGCAGACCTACAGCTCTGATATGAGCGCCAGCACTTCCAGAACCACTTCATTATCCCTCACCCTATTACTTCCATAAACTGCTCAAGTTTATATTTTTTCCCCTTACTTACCTGGAGAAATGAGAAAATTCTAGATTCCTTTATCTTCAGTAACCTATGTGGGAGAGGAGGGATTTTTTTAAAAATGTATTTAAGACAAGCCAAACTCTTTATTCAGCCAACTACATTTCTACATTTCTCCACAGAGAGAACAATACTGACCCAATGTAGGTGGGCAGATAAAACTCCAGGAGATCACATGACCTATTCTCTATTCTTATAGGTTAGGCATGAGACTGGATTCTTTTAGATTTAATACTAATTTAGCATAGAAAAATCAGAGTAAAGAGACAGGGTTTAGGCATTAGGGCAATTTGTCATCACCATTGTTTTAGCCGATTCTGGGTTACAGTGTTACCAAGCTGATGTTGTCAAGGGTCAGCAAGACCTCAGCTGTGTAGTGTAGCTCACATTAGCATGAGAGATAGTCTCCAGATAAATCACAGATGATGAGATGGGCTGTCTTGCCTTGGGGCAGTGTTGGCTCCCTGCTGTCTACAGACCTGCTTCTCTCTAGAGTCAGGCTCAGCTGAATCACAGCATGGCCATGAGCCTCAAAGTTGAGCTTTCTGACAAGAAGTGTCAGCATTATATGAAACAACTCACTTATCCACACTTGGGTTACTCCATTTTAATAGGCACCTAGTGGTTAAATATGATTTAGGATTGGGATTTATAGTTCAAACTCCAATGAGAAAAAATAATCTAATCTTTAACAGTTCAATTCTGTTGCCTAAAGACAGAGGATAAAGAGACAGTAAAAGACTTAAATTTACAACTAACAGCATTCTAGTTCTTCCTGAATTTAATAGTCTTTGGGGTATCTCGGCTTCTTTTAGTAAATAATTAATCTGCCATTTGATATCATCTGGGTTTTCTTGTTGGCATAGAATATTCCTCAAAGTGTTCAGACTAGTGACAAGAGCAATAGCACAGCATTGTAGGGCACTTGCTTTATAAATGGCCAATCAGGATTCTATCCCTGGCATCCCATATGGTTCCTTGAGCACTGCTAGAAATATTTCCTGAGTGCAGAGCCAGAAATAAGGTCCAGCATTGCTGGATGTGACCCCAAACTAAACCAAACCCATTCAGACTAGTCTTCCCCAAGACATCATGTTGCATGTGCTTTAGAGCTAAGGCTATGTGGAGCCTTGTAGGTTCACAAACAATACATTTCTCAACAACTTTAGCCACCTTTGTTGCAGGACTCCTTTAAGGGCCTCTGCATTTGGCTCAAAACATTAGCATACTAAAGGGCCTAGGTGAGGTGCAGGGAGGGATTACCTAAGGACATTTGACCCTCCCTGCTTTACATAACAGTGGGAGGAAGGTCTGAGTTGCAGGGGGTGTAAACTAGCCGGTTTCCACTCTCGGGCGCTTCTTTGTGGGCTCGGTGGGCTCGCTGTGAGCACTCACCCTTCTTGGAAGTCTTCGTCTCCTTTCACAAAGCCTTTACACGTGGTGGTCGCCATCTTGGCCTACACGTGGCTGGGGTTCTAGCCTGGAATCCTAAGCACTGGGCTTTTCCTTTTGCTGATTTGTATGCCTGAACGTGTGATAAGTAAAGCCTTTTAAAACTGCATCGGATTCCTGAGTTTTCATCCATTCCTCCCGGCCCGAAGGTAGAAGGGAACTCGCTTCCCGGCACTGTCAGGGACCCGGCGGAGCGCCCGACAACCTTGAAGGATAAACATTTGGAATATTTTCCAGAATTCGGGCTTTTTTTTTTTTTTTTACTGGAAACAACCCTCCTAGTGGAGAGATCTAAATCCGTATAATTAGAGATGTCTGATCTTTGCCATAGGAATCGTCTTTTCCTCATCATTTGAGCCACTCATCTTTCTATTTTTTTGGGGGTCACACCCGGCAATGCTCAGGGGTTCCTGAGCTCTGCACTGCTCTGCACTGGCTCTGCACTCAGGAATTACTCCTGGCGGTGCTCGGGGACCATGTGGGATGTTGGGGATCCAACCTAGGTTGGTCACGTGCAAGGCAAACGCCCTACCCGCTGTGCTATAGCTCGGTCCCAACCACTCATCTTTCTTCATGAGGTTCCAGAACCCTGTTTCATTCTTTAATTTGGGGTATGTGCCCTTGTTTCCCTCACTGAAGTATAATGCACAACTATGCAGATTCCCCATAACTGTGTAATTAAATTTGGTTCTACTAATTTGTCTAATGTTGATTTGATTGCTTAACCAGTCATAAAGAACCCATAAGGAGTTAAAGAAATTTCCTGTCCTTACATTACCTAGCAAAAAGTGAGAAATAGGTCGATTGGGGCTATGGAACCATTATCAAAACAATTATAACTAGAAACAGTGATTATAACTGGATTTTGATGTTTGTGTTTAGTTTTATAACATTAATCAATAAGCTAATTTGGGATAAAAATTATAATTTCATGTTGAGATAATGTCTGTTCTACTTACTACAATATTCCCAGTGCCTGTATCAGACATATTACAGTAAGTATATTTAATAAAAATAAGGCAAACATGAATAGGAGGAGAAGACAGGACAAATATATACATTAATTAAACAACAGATAAATAAATAAGCCTCTTTAGCAGTGAAGAAAGGAAAGAATTTTTTGAATGGATGAGATAAACATTCTCCCATCCCAAACACATTCACTAAAAGATATTCAATAAACTTGGTCCAGAAATGATTCCCATCCACAGGTATCATAATCACCTTGTGATGATTTTATTTACCCTGTTCAATTTGAGACACTTTCCTCCACCTACCAATATACAGTAGCCTGAGGATAATATTTCATTTTACATAAAACACAGTTTTAAATATAACCAGGTGATTGTGGGTATTCTATTAAATACTCAGCAAATTTAAGAGGTCTAGGCCAACATGTACCCTACCTCTTTTCAGTGAACTGAAATAATAATTCTACATCCTTATTTCATCAATTAAAACGACACATTAATCATCTTGCTTGTCTTTGTTCTTCTTATTTCATATAACTTTGACTTCTTCCCCCCTCCCCCATTTCCTTGGTGAATGCTGCTGGTACCATCAGAAGCATGCCCACACAAATCTTGTATGGTCCCACTAAGCTGTGTGCAATGTATCATGGACCACATGAAACACCTCCTCAGAGCTTCCATATGTCTTAGTATGGTAAACATGAGGCATGGACATCAGGCAGTCTGTTGTAAGTAGCACATCGAAGTGGCCTCCAGTCCTAAAGTCTCCTGACTACTCACTTTTGTTTCCCATCTGTCTTTCTTTTCCTCATTTAAGTGCCCAGCCCTCTATTTAACACAGTTCTACCTCATGTTTTCTGAATTGACAGTTTTAAAACCATGAGGTCTCAAGCAGATTTTACCACTGGGGAAATATGACTACCCTTTTCTAACTTCTAAGCATGTTGATTAGAAGAGTAATCTAGGAATCAGAAGCAGGAGATTCAGTCATAAAACCACTCATCACTGGATAACAAAATATGTCAGTTACACTTTGCCTGCAATAACCAAAGAGTATGGAAATGTCACTTCAATACTAGAACTCTGATTTATTGGGATGCTCACCCAATGTGATACCAGATCCCTGTCTTCAATTGCTCTGTCATACTTTTATGGTCACAATCCAATCTGGTGACTCCAAATTGGAATCCTCATAAAACCATATTCAAAGTGGGAAGTGGGGAGAGAGCTCTCCTAATGCAAAACACTCTTTTATCAAGAGACAATGGTTTTTTGGAACCAAAGTCATATCTTTTAGAAAATTTCTCTTTTGGGACTCAGGGACTCTTAAAGGGAGAGTGCATTGTAGCCATAAGGATGCTTATGAATGAGACTCAGATCTTAGATTGTATTCTATATTGAGATATACTCTGTCCAATCCATTAATTTCTTTTCTAAATGCGCATGTTTTGATATTTGAGATTTTACTGACTTTGGGGGGCTCTCTCAGGATAACCAGCTCCTAGAGAAAGTAACTAACCTTTACTCCACTAAAAACTAATAAATCCAGAGCTTTAAACCATCATATTTGAGGGGATATTATAGTCAAGCTATTATTTCTCTGCCCTCATAATCTTCAAGGAAGATCCTAGACACATAGGGAAAGTTTTTAATGCCTAAAGTTCATTGAAACAATTGAGACTAACTAATTTTATTTTTTTAATTTTTTAATACTAAGTATTATTATTTATAAAAAGTTACACAAAAATATAAAGTAGGACTCTATAAATTTTTTAAAGTATTTTATTATACTACTGTGAGATATACAATTACAAAGTTATACAATTAAAAAGTTCATATTTGGGTTTTGGTCATACATTGTTCCAGCACCCATCCCTCCACCAGTGCCCATCTCCCACCACCAACATCCCCAGTTCCCTCCCCTCCCCAGCCCACCTCCATGGCAGGTTCTTTATTTATTTCCCTTTCTCTCTCTTTCTCTTTTCCTTCCCTTCCAGACTATGGATTACAGAACATACATTAAAGGGTTGTCATGTGTATCTTTTTGCCTCTATTTAATGCTCAGGTTCTAGGTTGGTATTAGTACCCTCGATAATTGTTAGCACACTATTCCATTTTCTGTCTTACCTAGCCTCTGACTCCCACACGTTTGTGATAATTTCCACCTTTGACAAGACCTCCTGATACATGAGACTAACTAATTTAAATATGTTTTCCAGCCCATCTTTTCCTTCTCATGAAAACCGCAGGCTCGTGAGCTTTCTCCATGTGAATCTGAATCTATACCTGTGCTTCAATTTGTGGTCCATGCTGCATGGCATAGCCCTCCATAGGTTACTGTGTATATAGCCTTTCTTTCTTTTCTTCCCTTTTGTTTTGTTTTCTCCTTTTTTTTTTAATTTGGGACCATATCTGCGTAGGGCTTACTCCTGGCTTTGAACTCAGAGATCACTCCTGGTGATCCTGATCACTCTTTGGATTTGGTGATCCAAACTGGGTTGTCCACATGCAAGGAAAGCAACTTACTTGCTATACTATCTCTCCAGCCCCATGATTTTATTTTCAATGGCAATAATCTATGATCTCTTGGTCTTGTTGAATCTAAAATTTTCTAAGTTACCCTATTTAGAGCAGGTTCTGATGAGAACAGAACCTGAAAGAATATATTCCTGGGCAAAAATGAAAAGTTCTCTCCTTATGAAATAAGTTATTATACTTACCTATTGTATAAAAAATTCCCAAAGCATTATTGTATTAAACAAGAATAATTTTATCACTTTACATTTTTTCTACAGACCAGGAATTCAAGGAGGATTCTCATGGTCTGCTCTGCCTCAAGTTACTTTCATACATGATACAGGTCTGGAACTGAAGAAACTTGGTTAGCTCACAAGCCATGACATACATAAACAAAGATATTGTTGAATAAATTTTTTGGTATACAATCTATGTATATCTTTAGTTTTAAATATGCATTTGGGATGGGAAAGTTAAGCAATTCACCAAAGTTGCTTTGTTGGTAATAGGTGTTGGTGCTCAGGACAATGGCTCCCTCCCCAGGCGAATGATACTATTGCATAACACAGCTGCATTTTATGTCTTCACAGTACATACTGACTGACTCTCAAAATGATCTTGTGATTCATTTGTCTGTTGTGAATTTGTTCCCCAGTAGAATGCAAAGAATGCAAAGTCCTTGAGAGCAGAGGCATCACTCATCTTGTTTACTTCTTTATCCCTAGAGTCAAGAGCAGGGTCTGGCATATGCATGTGCTGAGAATAATTGTTGGGTGAAAGAAAGTGTTTGGATTTGCTTTATGATCTGATAAATAGAATGAGTGCCTGTGTAGCACAGGTGGGTTCTGCCTGCAACAACTCCAGGCCCCAGTAATGACCCCATCTGCCCCAAATTATTACCTTACACTGGCTATTTGCCAGGTTACACTTCCCATCCTTAAATATTTGTGTGTGTGTGTGTGTGTGTGTGTTTGAGAATTTATCTAAGTTTCCTTTCCCATGATGATTTGCATCTCTCTGTGTAAAGTCTCCTTATTCAACCCTGGAGCTCTGCTTTACTGAGACTACATTATGGTAAATTCCTTGAATTGCATTGTCACTTATTAGAGACACTGGGAGTTCAGAATCTATCTTGCTGTTTTCTCTCTCTCTCTCTCTCTCACACACACACACACACACACACACACACACACACACACATTCTAGGTGCCACCTCCAGCATGAACTTTGGAAATGGTGGTATTTATAGTTCATGAGTCCCACAAACCCAAACCTTTCTCTTTCACTTGGAGTGGTGACATTATTTGTTGGTGGTAATGTTTTGGGCACTAAGTGGCAAGTGTTAGAACCCGACTCTTTCCCACCATAAGGCGCTAAGGGCAGGACCCAGAAGTAGGCTCTGTTTTCAAGGTAATAAAACTTAGCCCAAATGCTTACATGCACGAGAGAAAAAACACCTGTGCTTACAGGACAGGATGTGAGTCTGGCCTTCTGAATACTTGCTGCAATGGCTCAGGATGTTATTTGTGCTTTGTATCCCCTCTACCCAGAAAATTTTGTATAAAAGGCCTAAGCTATGCTCAGTAAATGAGAACTGCTCTCCAGAACCCTTACTGCATTGCTGACTTTCTTTCCTTCCTCAGCAGTGGCAAGGCAGAAGCTTCTCCCAACCTCTCCTTTTCACAAGGATGAAGTACAGCAAAATCTAGGTCTCCCTCATTCCTGCTGGGGGTTTCTGGCCAGGGTCCCTGACAGTACCAAGAAATGAAGGCTCCTCCTCACCATTATATTCACTTGGAAAATCTTAGTGAAAACACACTGTATCACTTAGGTTTCATTTATAGGACATCCCTTCCCTTACCTCCCTCCCCACATTCACTCCCCCACCCCCGCCATGGCCTGTGTTTCTTCATGTAGCATTTAACATTTTCACTTAGGCAGGGGTGGCTGGGCCACCACATTAGAGGCCCTGGGGAGAGGACATCAGACATTCTGGCTCTCCCTCCCCCCAAATACAGAGAAGTGTGCTCTTGGGGATTCAGCATCCTTTTATGAGCAGAGAGCTGGAGGCCTGTGTGTGAGTGTGTCAGCTGTAACCTTGGTAATAACTGCTCTTTGTCCTTACAATAAATCTCTAATGCACCTTCATTTCCCATGTGATGGAGAAATCTATTTTCTTTTATTACCTTCACTATGGAATCAGGGTTCTGGGTCCATGGTATGGCATACTTTTTATACATTGTATTGTCATAATAGGCCTTTTATAAATTGTATTGAGCTTCCTTGGGGACTAGATATTTTGATGCAAGAGAAGGATCAATATTATCTCTGGGTAGACTGAGACAACAGCAGTCCACAAAAGCTGTAGTGATGAGTGTGCTGTTGGCAAACAATATATCACATGGCTGTTTTATTAGAGATGTTTTGTGGAAAGAATTGACAACCTGTTTTCCAGGAGTTTCCTACTGTGGCCATTTTGCAAAGCACCCACCTTTAAATGGGCTATTACAACTTCCAGGCTAAGGACAAACTCTACCCTAACTTCATGGATATTCAAGTAGTCTAAAGCTTTCCTAGGCATGCTGGATAGATTGTGAAAGTTCCCACTGGCAGTTGCTTTTCAAGGAAAGTCTTGGTCCAGAAATAAAGAGCACAAATCCTACTGAAGCATTCCAAAATCTGTAAACAGAATAAATTTCAGAGCAAGGTCATGGAACAATAATTTTTTTAGATGTTGTGCTCCTCACTAGAAAAATATGTTCTCCTTAATATGTAGAAAATGGAATCAATGAAGGAAGGAGCTGAAAATCTTTGCAGATCATCCAACAAAGTCCCCTCCTCTACAACTTGAAGAGGCAAAACATTTCATGGGGTCCAGTGTGAACTAGTTGCAAAGCAGAGACTGGGTCCCAGGGTCCTAACTCCTCAGTAATTCTAACTTTTCAAATCAGCCTACTGACCTAATATCACTAATCTCTTATAATTCTAAGGTTGCAGGAAATTAGGGGGATGTGTTTGTATGCATGGCAGGTATGTGTGTGTGGTAGTGCTTGGAAGAACAGCTAGTCTGGTTAGCTCAGATAAACATAATGAACCAAGATATGGAGATTCTGATTGGTTTCCAGGTTGAAAACAATCACAGTTTAAGCAGAGATTTTCATGATCCCTGTTTGGATTTTCTTTTAACTGCACTACTTGGGACCTTCCTTATGAAGTAAATGTTTTGAGTTCCATGATGGTGAAATAGTACTAGAAATGATTTGCTTTTGAAAGTTCAAATATTTTAGGAACAGAGAAAAACCACTCAGAGAGAAATTGAATTTAATAGAAGTGGTTTTCTTTGTGGTAAAAAACAGGGAATTTGTTCCATAAATAAATCCCTATTTAATGATTTGATCACTTTGGCTAAAGACAGGTCATAGGTAGAATACATCTGACTAGTTTGTGACCTCTAGTTTGCCCACCTAGACACTTACTCTTTTGATTTACTTTGTAAAGGAAATGATACTTTAATTTGAGTTTGTAATCTTATTGATCCCTGTGCTCACGAGGCACCCGGGAGGGATGGCGGGTTCTAGCCCTGTAAGAGCCTTGCAACAAGCCAGACGACCCCCCCACTCCATGAGGGCTGCCATTTTCCACATCTGGACTTCCCCCTTGTCAGAACTCCACCCAGCAGAAGAGCCTATTACAGCCTGGCTCGCAGGGCCGCTTGCAGCAGTGCGGTTCATCAATAAATACTGGATTTAGAGGTGGCTACAAGAGTATGCCACCCGCAAGGCAGAGCCTGGCAAGCCTCCCGTGTCGTATTTGATATGCCAGATACCTGTAACAATTATAGACCTCATTCTCATGACCTGATGGAATGGTTTGAGGCTCTTTATGTTCCTAGAGCAAGCAGATGCCCTTGGGCTCTACTAGCATTAGACAGGACATATAGAGATGTTACTGGTGCCTGCTCGAGCAAATCAATGATGATTGGGAAGACAGTGATACACTGAATCTTATTGAACTTGATCTTCATCTTTGGAAATCAGAGGGCTTGAGAACATTTATTTCTGCATGACTTTATGTTTAAAGATGCTTTCTTTCATGTTCATCAGAACATGACAGACATCCTAGACATACCACACTGGAATCATGTCCTAGGACCAATATTAGAGAAGTGGGTGCAGGGTTCCCAGTGACTCCCACCTAATATCATTCCAAAGTTTTCTTGTGAGTGGTTTTATGTCCCTGCCATTTTGTACCAGTTAATTGCCACTAGCAGCACTTGGTGAGTTCCCTAATGTTTTCTGCAAGCATGCCAGTGCCTGTGTGGGGACTATCTCCCAAGTAATACACTGCTCAAGAAACTGAAACATTTTGTGCATTCCTCATTTAAACCGTGTGGAATCATAAGCAGAGAAAACATCCCGGTCTTCAGCAGCATCTTGTGCTGCCAAGTCCAGTGGAAATCGCTTTGTGATCAGTTTCTGCCTCTCTTTGTTGACTGGATGATCTACAAGAGGTAAAACGAGTGAATATCTCATTGCCTTCCCCATTTCCTTTTACTTTCTAAGTAACTAGATACACATTTCTTTCTTTCCGTCATCTCTTCCCATGCAAATCAACACATGGCTTTGCACAATAGATCCACATATATAATCTGATTGCATTTCCAAAATAACTCTGTGAGGTAGAGGCAAACTATTTTTTTTTTCATTTGTTTGGTTTTGGTTTGGGGACACATTCAGCAGTTGCTCAGGGGTTATTCCAGGCTTGCTGCTGACACTTGCTCTGGGTGAGACTCTGTGGAATGTTTAGTGCCGGGGATAGAACCTACAGCTCCCACATGAAAAACATGTGCTCCAGCTCTTTTTTAACTTTATTTAAACACTGTGATTTACACAGCTGTTCACATTACAGTTGTTTCAGGTATTCACTGTTCAAACACAGTTCCACCACCAATGTGCCCTTACCACCACCAAAGACCCTTCTTTCCCACCCCAACCCCATTCCTGCTCTTTAAGCAGGCACTAATTATATTGATTATTGTAATATACATTTTGGAATGGTGTCCCTGAAGTCATGATCTTTTTACTGAGCTGTTACTTGCAAATTGGACCATCTGTGTTATTGCTTTCACTTATTGAACTTATTAAACATTTTAGGTTTCTACTCATTTTTAAACAAAGTTGTTCATGTTAATTTCTTACAAATATTCAATGTTCAACCCCAAATCAACCACCATTGTAAATTCTGACAATTATTTCAAATTTTCTTAACCACTACATAAGCCTGCCCCTAAGCAGACTCTCAATAGTTTAATTTATATTGCTTTGTCATAGCTAATTTGCTAAAAAAATGGTCAAGAAATGCTTTCTTAGAAGAAAGTAAATGAGAATATTCAATCTCACTATGGAGTCATTGAGTCATTAAGCCCTTTGTATAAGAAATTATTGATATGTTCTTAGAGGATAGGCCTCTTGAATATATATAGTAGAGTTAGAACTTGATGGTAACTTGTGACTAGGAATTCCACAGATTGTATAACTGGGCAATAAAATTGGGGTTAAATTTATATTTGGGTGGTGCCTTAGGGTCATGGGTGTGACCACCTGGCCTTCATGAAGAACAGGGAAATGGGAGGAGGGAGTCCATCCTTGGCTCCTTAAAAGGTTGGAAATTTAGTCCCCAAACTCACATATCTGAGTTTTTCAATGGATTAATTCATAGGTTTGTCCGAGCAGTGGAGTCAGGCCATGAACATGGTGGTGATTGTGGAGTGTTGAGGTTTTGTGGCTACTGGGGCTCTGTAGGGATGGGCCTGGGCATCACCCATTCCCCTCCGAGTGCCTCAGTGTCAGCCTGGCACAGGGAGTACTGGGAGCATCTCTCTGCTCTAGGTCTTTGAACTGCTTCCTGGATTGACATGTTGACTCCAAATATCCAGTGTCTCAACATTACTTCTCCAATTCTCTGGTACTAATTTAATTGTGTAGTTAATTTAATAGTTAATTGTGAGCCAGAGAAACAGGCTGAGCAAGTACTTCATATGTGTGAGGGAGGCCTGAGTTTGATCTCCTGCGCACCACCAGTAATGACACCCAAGAATTGAGTCTTGAGTGCCCCCTTAAACTTCCAGGTGTTGTCTCAAAGGACCAGAGAGAGATTTCATTGGTAAGGTCTTGCCTTGCAGGCTGCTAACCCAGGCTCTATCCAAGACAATGCACATGATACCCATGGTTCATTGACAGGTGTGACCTAAAAATAATATATAATGAAAGAAAAAATAAGCTAATAAAATTTAATTTTGAAGTAAATTCATGAGTAGTCAAGTATCTCCACTTAATGTGACAGTAAGTAGTTCTAGATATTCTATTACTTATGAACAACCAGCTATAAATCCAAAGGTTTCCTACAACATACTTCATTTTCAATTTCATTAATTCTCTAAAACTCGCAGAACTAAGGAACCTGCTGTGTTTACTGCTACCAGTTCGTTATAAAGGATACAATTTGAAATTGCTTAGTTTACTATTACCAGTTTATTGTGATGGGTACAACTTGGAAATAGTTCAAAAGAAGACATGCATAAAACAAGATATGAGAAAAGAGAATGGAGCTTCTAAACGTTGTGTACCCTCCCAGCATCACTGTTTACTCACCAAACTAAAACTTTTCCCAACTCTATTATTTAGTGACTTTAATGGAGTTTCAATACATGGCTATGATTGATTAAATGGTCCCTGGGAGATTGCAATCTCCCAACACTCTCTCCTCAGAGGCTGGGACCAAGGCAAAGACTTCAAAACTTTCACTTAAGGCTTGGTCTTTCTGATGACCAGTCCCTCATAAAGCTAGCCAAGAATTCAACGTGAATCACTTACTTAAAGTGAGAGATGTTTGCACCATTCATACCACCTAGAAATTTGAAGACTTTTGGAGGGTGGTGGCAGGGAGATAACACAGCAAACAAGGCATTCGCTTTTTACATGCCCAACTTAGATTCTATCCATTTTATTACTTATGGTCCCTGGATCCCTTCCTGAAATGATCCCTGAGCACAAATGACCTAGGAGTAAGCCCTGAGTACAGCGGGGTGTGCACCCCTCCAAAAGGGAGAATGAATTTCAAGGGTTTAGAATCTTTGTGCTAACAAACCAGGGGGAAAAGATCAAATCCTTTTCTATGATACCATGTATGTTATTGATTATCATTTTTCAGAGACATAAGTTGTGGTATGAAAAGCTGAGTAACTTTTCTTCCAGAGTAGTGTTGCTATATAGTAAAACCTAAATGTCGATTCTTAATAACCATCTGTTATATCTGTGTCTTATTTGTGTCTAGCCTCTCCACTGCAATCCTTCTGCCTGAGTTACTGTCAAATACATACCCTACACAGGCAATAGAGAACATCTGCTTAGTCCTCTCCACTTTTGCATTTTATTATATAATCTATTTATGTTAGCAAGGAGCCTTTTTAACATCTGAACTCCAAAGCATTTGTTTGTTGTGGTTAATTGACAATGCATACTCTTGGGACAATAACTAAGTCTAGTCGTCATCACTCAGTTTCATGCTGTAAGTACTTAATCTCATAGAGGCAGATAATGACAGTTAAAGATGAACTTAAATCAATGGAATGACTGATTGATATAAAACTAGAGATAAGCCGGAGTGCCAGAGATATAGGACTATCCATTTCTATGGTATGCACATATAAAGGGAAAATCACACACATTCTGAGTAAGTAAAGCTTAGTACTCTGGCTTCTGAAGTCCAGAGTTCAGGCACCTGAGCTCAGGAAACTAATCAAGAAACTGTTGAACAGACAACAGAAAGTCAGGCAGGAAATGATTATAACATGCTTATTAAATTATGGAATGTAAGATGGAAAGTCAGTGAGACACCAGGATCTCAGCACCAATATTAAAAATTGAAGAGTGATTTCTAATACATGGCTTCTCTTCATTACTTCCTGTGCAAGGTCCTGTTTTGTTTCTGGGCAAGTCAATCTGAAACTTGACGTCTTTGCACTTGAAGTCTTTGCACTAGGTAAGATGAAGGCAAGCTATGCAACAGAATGCTTATTACATATCACTGGATGGGCGCCCCCACTAATTTGCAAGTGCCCGATTTAGTGTGTGCAATTATAAAAAAAGGAGGGGCACACATTCTATACAAATTTTTTTACTGAGAGAATTTTCTCCATCAGACACAAAATGGAGAGTACCTTAAGGGAAGTTAACACATTTTGGTCAAAACCAAATAAATAATTATGGTCTTATTTTAATAAAGAGCAAAACATATGTTCATATCAACTTCTTAAATTTTCTATGTGCCCCTTCATATATTTATTTACTAACTTCCTATCTAATTGCTAAGTTCACCGTAGTCTCTAAAGATTCTTCTGTGTTTCTAGTGCTATAGCATTTGTTGTTGACTACGTACAGACTATATTCTAAGGTGAAAGGAAGAGCTTCAATAATTGTTCTCTGATTAAAACTGGAAAATGTCACCTGTAGGTGATGAGCTCTAAGAAACAGATGCATTAGGCCTTTCAGGTGTTTGCAGCTAGAAAGAGTTCCGTCAGATTTGATTAAGTGAGCTAATTAGCAAATTTATTTTCATTACTGACACAGTAATTTAATTCTAGCTGGCAGAGGACTAAAATATGTTTTCAGCTTGAAGAGTATGTGGATATTCGCATTTACCACAGTCTAAGATTCATGGTTAATTAGGATGCTTTATGGGTCTCTGGTGAGGAATAAATTTAAACAAGAAAATATACGTATAATAGCAATCATTTTATCCCCTAAGGAGTTAATTGATCCTTGACTTGTGCATCCTATATAAAAATGATTGTGCATAGACACAGAAATGGGGATATAACATTATTTCCAAATGTTGTACATAAAGATATCTCTTATTTCAGATGATGTCTGGTGTCTTCAATATTTTGGCAAGAAATTGTTAAAGTATGTACACTTTTTATAACTATAAATCTATTTCTTGTTTGTTCTAATTGATAACATTGCAATAGAACAGTTGCATGTTCTTTATAAATCAGGAATGAGACTGCTCTTTATAGAAGGAATACCTCTGTTGTCTTCTGGAGATTAGTACTTCTTAAAGGAACATAATAAAATCTTGCTTCCAATGGATAACTGAATTTTACTATGGAGAACTGAATTTTACTAAGTTACCTTTGAAGTGATTGAAATTTACAAGCAGGAGAACTGTGTTAGTTAAATTTATTTACATAAGATTTAGGCAGTTTTGGAGTTTTTAAGGCTATTCTTTTACTTTATAATTTAATTGACTTTTCTGTCTCATAAATCTCCTTTGATCTTAATTTTTCTTTCTACATATTCTTTTTTCTCTAGAGTTTTATGATAAAGGTTCTGGATTCTTTGTCAAAACATCTTGATCTATATTGCTCCTTATGATGTTGGATGTGCTTATATATTGTGGAGACTGGGTCAAATTTAGTTTTTTTTTTTCTGTCAAGTGTATCATGTAGTTGGTAGTTTATGTTTGCACCAGGAGTTACAAAGATGTCTTAACACTCTTTGGTTGATATAAGCAATCGTAGATAATCGTTATCCAGATCGGAGTTTGGCAACTCCAAGAAGAAAATTCACACTTCTGTCTTTCAAGTAAAATTTTATTGGAACATAATCACACTCTTTGGTTAATATATTATCTTTGGCTGCTTTTGCACTAAAACAGCAGAATTAAACAGTTGTGACAGACTATATGTCAAACATACAACATTTACTTTCTGGTTTTCTATAGAATTTTTTTTCTGACTCCTGATTTTTTTTTCTTATTGATATAATTTTTAAAGTTCCTTTAAAATATTTTAATTGGGGCTGGAATGATAGTACAGTGGGGAGGATGTTTGCCTTGAACACAGCCAGCCCGGTTCGATCCCCAGCATCCCACATGATCCCCTGAGCACCACCAGGAGTAATTCCTGAGTGCAGAGCCAGGAGTAACCCCTGAGCATTGTCGGGTGTGACCCAAAAAGAAAAAAAAAGTTATTGTTTGTTCTGGGGTCACACAAGATAGTGCTCAGGACTTACTTCTGCCTCTGTATTTATGACTCACTCTTGGTGGTACTCAGGTCACTGAACATATGTAGTGCTGGGGATAGAACCAGGGCCAATCATATGCATGACAAGCACCGTAGCCCATACATAGTCTCTCTGGCTCCATTTGGAAACTCCTGGTCACTACATTTTATTTGAAAGATATGGCATTATTTTATTACTTTTTCAAAGTAATTAAAAAAATGAAGTTATTTCCTACTATCTTTCAAAAGTACCCAGTAAGATTACTTTTTTACTCTTTTCTTTGTCTTGTTTTCCTTGAGAATTATTATAAAATCAACAATTTAAATACATTTAATGAATTTCATACAATCCCATTTATCATAGGTTTACTAATATGCAAGTTGTTTCTCTTCATCAACTGTGAAACTAAACCTAAATCCTCATTACATAACTCTTTAATAGCTTTCTTACTTTCTGAGATGAAAACTTGTCCCCACTCCTCTTATAATACTATTCTACTTCAGTTCTCAAATCACTCATTTCTCTAAAGATATCCTGTGGTGGTATTTGATGTTCAATGACATCTTTCTTCCCCCTCCTCCTGCTGCTTCTCCTCCTTTTCATTCCTCTACCTTATATTTCAGCCTATACGGTATAGAGAACAAAGCATAATCAAAACATGTCAGGGGCTAAAAGCAAAGATGACCATGAATACACAAGACACTGGGAAATTAAAAAAAAACAGCCCTGAAATACTATAGACTTTCATAGACTATAGAAAATGCAGCCAATCACATTCTCTCTCTGAGGAATAAAAGGGTCCATCTGACTTATGGATCAGTCCAATCAAATCCATATGTCTGTGTATCTTTTTGCACTGTATAAAAACACTGACTCGTGTTTGATTCTCCAATGTCTGTTTATGGATGAAGGCCAGGGTCTCTGTGGTTATACTGAGTGAGACTCAGACACTGGCATTTAAATAGTTGAACTGACTAAGATCAATGAATCAGAGCATCAAAGCAGGACAGGGCCCTTAAGCATAACCAAGCTTTAGTTAACCTCAGCCTAAGAATGCCAGACATTGTTCTAAAGCATACTTTTTCTTTGTTACAAAGCCAAGAATGTGGGTATGGTGACTGTGACTCGGTAAGCACATTGGTTTCCCACAAGGTTGATATTCCAAAGCAAAGCCTTTGTCAAGTAACAAATTTTGAGTGTTGCTTTCTTTTAAACAAACTAGCTTATGTTGTTAGCTGGTAACCTTATTTTTTCCATTCTCTAACTTAGCAGTAAGACTGATTTTAAAGACAGTGATTCAGGGAAACTTTTTCTATTACTTAGGCAGGATTCCTCCTCATATGCTATGGCCCTGCCCACACACACATACACATAATTACATGTGTGATTCCACTGTCGATTCCTTAATTTTTCAACTCCAACTGGTAATCCAAGGTGCCCAAGACCACCACTGTACGTCACATCTCATACACCAATCTGGCTTCCACCAATCTAGAATTTCAATTCTCTAATTAGGTTTATGGGTGGATGATTTTCCTTGTGAGTAGTCTTCATTCTAAAACTATCTAGGGACCCTCCAGAACTTACAACATTAATTGATATTCAGGTTGAAAGGGACTGATAAAAGAAGATTCTCTATCACTCAGAATATTATAAGGGTTTTAGGATATCTTTGATAGAAATTGTGGACAAAGACATACATATTCATGCATATGTGTGAACAATAGCTATAAAACCTCATAAACAATGTTTTGGGTAAACAGAAAAAGTCAAATTATGAAGCTCATTGGAATTACAAAGTCTTTATAGATCTTAGTTAAGTTTAGCAGTATGGAGGCAGAAGTCAAGAGTTAAATTATTCAGATCTACCCTGTTGGATGACGTCCCACCCTTTAGTCCTGAATCTTTACCTCTCCTCTGTATAAACCATCTGCATATCTTTAAGTCAGAGATTTGTGCCAAAGAGATCTATTTCTTGTGTAAACATTAAAGAAGTGTGTGGCTCATACAGGTGAGTCAGTTTGACTCTGATGGCTCCTGAAATTCTGCTATATTTTCTTCTATAAGTCCAGTACTATCGAGATTTAATAATATTTTCCCATACCCCCCAAAGGTCCTCGGTGAGGCTGGATTATACCAGGAAGAGTCCACCCTGGCTACAATATGGAGCCACCCTTAGGGAAATCAGTTCTAAAAAAAAATCAAAGCAAAGGCCATACTAGCTTGTCCTAAGATAAGTTTGTAGCGCCTCCCTGTAATAAAGAGCAAGAGCAGTTAAGAAATTGCCCTGGTGCAGAGTAGACCAAACAAAGGAACCTGTGGGGATAGGAGATATCAATCTAGATGGGGGACATAGTTTGAATGATATGACTTGATTTTTCCCATAAAAATACACCCAATAGATACTATATCTCAGGTGTAGTTCTTTATGCCGGCCCCCTTCTCTACGGTGTTTGCATAGCTGGTCTGGGAAAAGGGAGAAGGACTCACATTAGCATCCTTTAAGCTTGAGCCAAAGGTGTGACTCACCTGGGATTTGCACCTAAAAACTGGTCTTGAACTTTGGTTACGCCTACTTGTCCCTAAGGAAAGTCAGAGGCTTTTTGCTTGGTGGGCTGGGACAGACAAATGAATCAGTCAAGGTTTTTTAATTTAACTATTATTAGCAAAATTTGGTCATAAGTAGTAATTGTCAACTTAAAATGCTGATAATCTCTCAGGGATTAGATTATCCCTGAAATATAACCCAAAACTGAATATCAGTTCTATAAGGAGAAAATATGGGGACAAGTGCTAACCTAACTCTCATATTCATAGGACAAGATAGAGATTTCCTTGGGATTTAGAAAATATTTAAATAATGCAAATTATTGATTGATTATAAATCAGGGTTTTCTCTAAATAGCATTTGATTTAAGTTGTTTATGGACCACACAGAAAAATGTCAATAATTTTGAGGAAAATTGATATCAGTGAACTAAAAAATTCTTCATCATAGGGAATGTGCAGTTATTAATCATCATTTAAAATATTTTTTTAAAGTGAAACTTCTGCCTTCAATGTTTACAGAAAAAATTTATTTAAATTTCACATGGCTAAGATTGTAAGAAAATCCCATGGGTCTTACTAGACTTTGAATCAGAACAAACTAGTTCTATTCTCCATTAACAACAAAGACTTGCATTAGCTGTGGACTCAGGTCTCTGATTACCCATTGAAAGCATAAGTAAATTTCAAAGAATGAACTATTTCCTCTCTATTTTAACACATAGCTAAATTCTTTGCAGATATGTTTAGATTATCTACTATGTTTAAAAGCATCAATATTTCACATAGAGATTATCCAGCTAGTAGTTTTACTCTTTCCTGTGTTCTTAGTCAACACTCACAATCTTTTTTTTCTATAGAAATCCTAACCAAGTTTCCAGAAAGATTTGAAAGTGTAGGCTACTTGATTTTCACATGAGAAAGTCCTTTAGACAGCTGGCTACATGAACTACATTTTCAGAATCAACAAGTCCATCCTTTTTGTCTACTTCATTTGGGAATCTTATCTCATTCTAAAGGATTATGAAGAAAGGAGTTAATTTCAATTTTTATGCCCCCCTAGAGAAAACATCTTTCACTTGCAAATTAATTTAACAAATAGAAATGATAATAACAATAATGAAAACTGCTAAAGTATCACCAGCCAACAACTTTTACTATAATTATGAAGTAGCATCTTTTTCATCTATAATGTATTCATACGTAATTGATAAAACTAAGACTCAGAAAAGTTAAACACAAGTTAACAGACAGAAAATGGTGAAATAAGCTCATGATCAAATTGCAAATGAATCCTGTTTTGAGTGGTCTGAATAGAAAGTCACATACTGTTTATGTGGGTGTTATCTTCACCTGATCTCCTCTTTTACCTGAGCACACAAAAGACTTTCTACTAGGAAATAGATTTTCCTTGTATTTTATTTTATTTTATTTGGGTCACACCCGGCAATGCTTAGGGGTTTCTCCTGGCTCTGCATTCAGGAATCACTCCTGGAGGTGCTTGGGGACCATAGGGGATGCTGGGTATCAAACCCGGGCTGGCATGGGCCAGCCAGCGTGCAAGGCAAACGCCCTACTCGCTGGGCTATCGCTCTGGCCCCCAAGATTTTCCTTGTATTAAAATGAACTATTTTGTTCTTCTACATCTCTAGTCTTCAGGAAAGAGATTGTCAAATACATCTACTCCATAACTGTCATAGAAGTGTCACTTTCTGCTAAAACTTCTTCTAAGGTCTCTGGAGAAGGGAGTTCTACCCCTCGAGCATCTGCAGACATTTCGGAGAGTTTGGGGGAATGGATAATGCTATAAGTTATACCTGAACCACAACATTTGGGTTTAATTGGAAATAACTGGGCTTCAGACACTTAGACTCTTATTTGGGACAATTGAAGTTCAGGGAACTTGGAAATTTTGTGAAAGTGATTAGAATATAGTTGTAAATTAATTTTGAAAACAAGTTCTTAAAAAGGAAACGGGCCGGAGCGATAGCCCAGAGGGTAGGGCGTTTGCCTTGCACGCGCCAGCCTGTGCCGGCCGGTTCCATCCCAGGCATCCCATATGGTCCCCTGAGCACCGCCAGGAGTAATTCCTGAGTGCAGAGCCAGGAGTAACCCCTGAGCGTAGCCGGGTGTGACCCAAAAAAAAAAAAAAAAAAAAAAGGAAACAGAAGGTGGAATAAAAATAGACCTGTGGACCTATGATATAGTGTTGAGTGTCCTGACACCTATCGTCAAACACATGATCAGTTAATCTTTGTTAAAGGTGCAAAGAGTCCAAAATGGAGTAAGGAAAGCCTCTTCAACAAGTAGTGCTGGGAAAACTGGACAGCTACATGTAAAAAAATGAATTTTGATCTTTGTCTAACACCGTGCACAAAAATCAGATCAAAACGGATTAAAGAGCTCAATATCAGACCTGAATCCATAAAGTACATTGAAGAAAATATAGGAAAGTGCAGGGAACTTGGAAAAACTCTCTTTGACATTGAAGCTAAAGGCATCTTCAATGGTGAAATACCAATAACAAAGCAACTAGAAGCAAAGATAAACATATGGGACTACATGAAACTAAAAAGCTTCTGCACCTCAAAAGAAACAGTGAACAAAATACAAACACAGTCCACAGAGTGGGAAAGAATATTCATCTGATAAGGGGTTAATATCCAGGAGATATCAGGCACTGGTAGAACTTTACAAGAAGAAAACAGTCAACCCCATCGAAAAATGGGCAGAAGAAATGAACAGAAACTTCGACAAGGAAGAAATTCAAATGGCCAAAAGGCATATGAAAAAATGCTCATCATCACTAATCATCAAAGAGATGCAAATCAAAACAACAATGAGATATCATCTTACACCACAGATACTGGCACATATCCAAAAGAACAAGAACAAGTGCAGGCATGGATGCGAGGAAAAGGCGACTCTCATCTATGTCAACTGGTATAACCTTTTTGGAAAACAATATGTACATTACTCCAAAGACTAGAAATTGAGCTCCCATTTGACTCAGCCATACCACTCCTGGGAATATACCCTTGGAAGCCAAAAACACACAGTGGAAACACCATCTGCACTTTTATTTTCTTAGCAGCACTATTCACAATAGCCAGAATCTGGAAACAACCAGTGTGCCCAAGAACTGATGACTGGATAAAGAAACTTTGGTATATCTACACAGTGGAATAGCAACTGTTAGGGAAAAAAAATGAAGTCATGAAATTTGCCTATAAATGGATAGACATGGAGAGGATCATGTTGAGTGAAATTAGTTAGAAGGTAAAGACAGATATAGAATGACTGCATTTATTTGCATGACATATATATGTGTGTGTGTGCATATATATATATATATATATATATATATATATATATATATATCATCATGATGCCAAAATTCAAGGTCAGGCAAAACGTGGATCAGAAGGTCGTGTCAAAGGTGGAAATTACCACAAACATGTGGAAATTAGAGATTAGGTAAGACAGAGAAGGGAACAGTGTGCCAATAATTGTCGAAAGTGCTATTACTCACATAGAACTGAGCATTAAAAACAGGCAAAAGATAGACATGATAACCTCTAAGTATATGTATCACAATCCACAAATCGTAAGAGATGGAAGAGAGAAAGAGAGAGAGAGAAAGAGAAAGAGAGAAAAGAGATAAAGAACCTGCCATAGAGGCAGGCTAGGGAAGGGGGAATCAGGGATACTGGTGGTGGGAAATGGGCACTGGTGGAGGGATGGGTGCTGGAACACTGTATAACTGAAACCTCCAAACATGAACAACTTTGTAATTGTGTATCTCACAGTGGTATAATAAAACATTAATAAAAAGGAAACAAAAGGCATCTTAAAATCACCTTCACATTGAAACATAGACTGGAAATATTTTTTTATATTTTTTGTCTATAAAATTAAGATATACAGTTTACTAGACTATTCTTTTTGCTGTTTTATGGTGAAATAGTAAGCACAAAAGTGTAGAACACATTTTATATTGCAGGTAAAAGTCTATATAGCTACCCCTAGGCAAAGAAATAGAATATTACATTATACTCATAGCCTCTTTCTCTGACTTATTCTCTACCGTTATTCCATGCCTTTTGCACCAGAATGATTAACTTTTGTATCACTGTCACTGTATCACTGTCATCCCGTTCATCATCGATTTGCTCGAGCGGGCCCCAGTAACATCTCCATATGTTAACATATGGAGATGTTAACTTTTGTAATGATCATTTATTTTATCCTGCTTGTCATCTAGGTTTACACTCCTAAACAACATAATTGAGTATTCCTATATTTTAATATTATGATTACTTTTTCCTGAAAGATGCACTTAAATATCAAAGGATCCTTTTCATTGCTATAAAATAGTTATTTAAAATATTTTCTCCAGAGCAATATTACATAAGACATTATAAAATATCATTAAATATTTTCCTACAAAACATTTATTCTAAAAATATATCATAGCACACGTTTCAAAACTTACCCTAACCACAGAAATAACAGTCATAATAAGCAAATAGACATCTATTTTTTTTTTTTTTTTTTGTGTCACACACAGCGATGCTCAGGGGTTACTCTTGGCTCTTCGCTCAGGAATTACTCCTGGCGGTGCTCAGGGGACTATATGGGATGCCAGGAATCAAAATGGGTCGGTCAATGCAAGGCAAACACCCTACCCACTGTGCTATTGCTCTGGCGCCATAGACATCTTTCATTATCTTCCCTAACATAAAAGAAATATATGTCATATAAAATATATGTCATAAAATACATATAAAATATATGTCACAAAATTTTCTTATATTATTTCAATTGTTATTTGTGTGTGTGTTTTTATTTTGGGGCACACTCCACAGTACTCTGGGTTTACTCTTAGTTTACACTGGCTCTGAACTCAAGGGTCACACCTGAAGGGGCTCAGATACCTCATGGGGCTCAAGGGATAGACCCCAGATGTGCTGCGTGCAAGGCAAACACCCTATCCTCTGTACAATCTCTCCAACCCCGTAAAATTAAATTCAAAGTTACATGCCTGGTAATGTACAAATATGTCGTTTACTTAAAAGTTAAACTGTATTCATATGGTCAGAGCAGGTAGTGATATTGAAAGCAGCTAACTGGGGTTTTATCCTGGCACCCCAAATGGTCCCTAAACACCACTTGGAGAGATCCCTGAGTGTAAAACCAGAAGTAAGCCCTGATTACTAAGTGTGGACCGCAAACCAAAACAATACAAATAAACCCATATGCATATGTATACTTACATGCTATATAATAATTAGCAACATGCTAGTATACAATATACAAATACATATCTACCATACATCTATGGAAGGGTCAGTATACGTCTTTTTAATTTTTTATTGGTCAACCCCAATGACTTTGGGTAAATTCTTGAGTTGCTCTATCCAGTAATGCAGGTCTGACAGTCCACTGCTTTTGTGGCAATGTAATACTCATCGGACCTGGTGGTGTTCCATAATTACCAGTCACATACTATAGAGCTCTCCAGAATGTGTGTGTCAGGGAATGTAATGAATTCAGTGAAGGTAATGGAACTCTGTGCTTTGTACATGGTAGATACATACTTTACAAACTTGAGCTATTTCCCTGGCCCATCTTTTAGATATTTTATTATGCAAAAGAAATAATCAGGTCACTGTAGAAAACACCCAGGAAACTATAAGAAACACATGTAATAGAAACTGTTGGTGCTCCATTGAGCACCACTGTATTATCCGTTGTATGCATGCCTTTGTTGCATAAGTACTTCAATTAGTGACTTGCATCACTTTGTTTTGTTTTATTTTGTTTTACAGCACCACACCCAGTGGTGCTCAGGGTCTACTCCTGGCAGTGGATTCTTAAGTAACCCCTTTAGGTATTTGCAGAACCATATATGGTGCTGGGAATTGAAACCAGCCTTGTCTACATCATAAGACATGCACCTTAAACTCTGTGTTACCTTTCTGGCACCTCAGCTAATAACTTCCATCTGTGATCTTCAGAAAATTGCTCTTTACTGACATAATCTGCCTTTCCCAAATATGCCACAGAGACTGTAGCACCATAATTCTCAGAAGTGTCAATTGATTGATAAGAAAAGTACTAACATCTTTCCGCTTGACTCCAGGCTCAACAACTCTCTGCTATCAGATAACAATCCAGGGTTTCCAATACTAGCCTTTACTTTACATTATATATTTACTTTTTAATGATTCTCTATCCTTGGCAGAGACAGCGAGATATGACTGGTAATAAATCCTGAAAATGATGGTTTAAGAAAGTAAGGAAATAAGGCTAAGTAAGCAATAGTTTGTCAAACACATGGGGAAAATTTTAAGATACTTTTTTTTTAATAACTTTTTTAACTCTTAGGAAAAAATGATGGCTTGAATTTAATAAAAAAAATATCTGCTACAGCTAACTATAAGACTCAAAGACTTGTACATGCTAGAATGCTTCTACTGTACGAAATAATTGAATATACTGGTGTTGGGGAAGCGGCTGGGGTCCCCAACAGTACGGGAAGCGAGTTCCCTTCTACCTCCGAGGCCAGCGGGGAATGGATGAAAACTCAGGAATCTGATGCAGTTTTAAAAGGGCTTTACTATCACAGATTCCTATATACAATCCAAGAGCAGGGAAAACCTCCGGACTCTGTGTTCCCAGCTAGGCCCCAGCCACGTGTAGGCCAAGATGGCTGCCAACATGTGTTGAGGCCCAACAGAGAATGGAGAGGACGGAGAAGCAAAACGCGAAGGGAAGCCGAAATGGCAAAAGTGCCCTTCTTTCTTCTTGCAGCTTATTTTGTAGATAGAAACTGGCCCAAACTTTCCAGCCTGGCCCATTGTGGGCTAGGATATCTAGAGATGAAAACAGGAAAATAGCTCTATAGAAATGTAGCAACTTTAGGAGGCCTTCTGGCTGTTTACAAGAACCCAGAGCTTATTCAAAGCCTCCCTAGCAGAGCTGGGAAGAGCTAAATGTAACTTCCTCTGGCAGGGAGAGTCAAATGCCCTCAGGTTATTTGTCCAGGCACCTCACCTAGGCCCTTTTAGATGTTAATGTTTTAAGCCAAGATGTGTCTGGAAATGCCTTTATAGGGTAGAGAAGGGGTTTCTGAGATGGCATACCTCTGTACCAATGACTATACTAATGCCAGTTAAATATTTCTCCAAGCCTTCACAAGAGTCTCGTCTACTTCACGATAGTTTTGTGTTTTAGTTGCCTTTGAGTTATCAGGAAGTCATGCTTGCTTGCTTGGCAAACAGCATTTCTCTCTCGTCTAATTACTTAGACATCCAACGTGGCCAGACAAATATGCTGGTAAGATCTAGCTAGCCCCACGATGATTGTGGTAGCATGAGAGAATATTTATACCAGCCAGTGAAGAATACATGGTCAGATAAACTTCCACATTTAAACTACCCTCCTATTTACGAAGTGACCTGCAGGAGGCAATCCAGGGCAGATGCAGAGGCTCTTAGGAGTCCTGCAACGTACTGGCAACTCTATCTAGTTAGCCAGGTCTGGAGAACATGCTCAAGACTGAATTGGTAAAGAATGTACTTGCCTGAGGACAGACATTTTTTAAGAGCTCAATGGTGGCTAATCTCAGGAGCTAGAAGGATTGTTATTATAGATCTAGATTCCTTTGTATAAGTAGAAAGGATAAAATACCATAGCAGCTGAAACTAAGAATTTAACTTTTGGGGCTAGAGAGATAGTACAGGGTTTGCTTTGCATATGGTTGCTGACCCTAGTTTTATCCCCAGCACTGCATATGTTCATCCAGATACCTCCAGGAGTTATCGCTGAGTAGAGTCATTACTGAGTCATCACTACTTAGGAGTGATGACCAGGAGTCATCACTCAGCAAAGAACCAGAATTAAACCCTGATCACTACTTAGGTGGCTTAAAAACAAAACAAAATAAAAACAATTCAACTACTGACCATTGGAATCATGATCATGAGGGCCAGGGGCATAGTGCAGCAGTTAGTGTACTGTCCTTGCATATGGTTTACCTGGGTTAAATCCCCTGGAACTCCTTATGGATCCCTGAGAATCACCCGGGATGCTCATAATTCCTGAGCGTAGAGCCAGGATTAACCCATGAATATTATCAGGTCTGGCCCTCCACAAAAAAAAAAAAAAAAAAAAGAAGAAGAAGAAAAAGAAAAAGAAAGCAAATAAACAAACAAAAAACCTACTGGATCACCAAAAGGGCAACAACAAAAAAAAAATCAGCCCAGAAAATTATTATAAAACCTATTCCTATGAACTAGAAAGAAGCATAAGAGAAGGGTATTTTTGCAACAAATATAATTAAAAGTATTCAGGAATAGTCAAGAGTTACCCCAACAGAAATTTATTTTCTCTTCCCCAGTTTCTAGAACTTAGCTGATTTCTCAATACCAAAATCTGTTAACTGAAGGAAAGAACATGTTTGCATAAACAAATATTATACAATATTTTATTGTCATAAACATTGTCATAAATAAAATGTCATCAACATTATGGCAAATGACATTGTCATAAAATGACATTGATTATCCTAATTCTTCACTAAAAGGATCATCTAAGTAAAAGGATCATTTACTTAGATAATAGCACACTGGGAAAAAATCAAGTAATTATAATATTGTTGAATTCAAGATTTAAGTTAAACTTGATTCTCAGATCCCAAATGACCTGGACCCAAGTAAATTAGAAACAAAAGTGCATCATGTAGTAAATGTTCAATGCTCATTTAATGATATCTACTAGATCTAGATACATCCACTCTTCTTCTCATTATCTAAATATAGCAAAATCTGGCATTTTAAATTTTGGCAAAATCCATCTACTTGTCCTATATAATCAGAACAATTATGATAAAAGCCCATAGAACTCCTTGACCCCAGTTAACATATTAAACAAAAAAAATCACATAATTGAAGGAAATGGTAGACTTGTATCACCCTTAAAGATTTAAAGGATACAGGGGTGGTGGTCTTGTAAAAACCAGATGGGTCATGGAACATACAATATGTAGTATTTCAAACTTAAACAAATAGTACAACCAATTGCAGCTGCTATGCTGGAAATGGCATCTTTATTAGAGACTCTGGTAAGTGGCATAAAACTATTGATCTAGCAAATGCATTCTTTTCAAATACCCATCACATCAGAGAACAGAAGCAATTTGCATTCATATGGGATGAATAGCAGTATACATTCACAGTCTTGCCCCAGAGATATGTTAATTCTCTTTCTCTCTATTACTATATTGTTGAAAGGCTTTAGACCATCTGGACATTCTGTAGAACACCATAATGGCACATATTGCTGACATCATGTAAGCTGGACCCCAGGAACAAGATATAGTAAGGCACACTCTAGAGGGAGCATAGATAAACCCTACAAGACTTTAAAGGTATGAAGCATCAGTTACATATTTAGAGGCCCTATGTTCTAGGAAGAATGACACATCTATTCCAAAATTAAGCTTCTCTGCTACTGAAAAGGAAGCGTAGATCTTAGTTGGTGCTTTTATGTTTAATGATCTGATCATTTATTCTGTAATGCTAAAGACCGACAGTCAAAATAGGGGCCAGGCCAAAAGATAGCTTTAAAACAGATTCATATTATAGAATCTGCCACTTGTTATACTTTGTAAAGTGCAAAACAATCTCCAGGAATAAATTAATAAGTTTATCTGACAAATTCTTGATTCCTTGAGCAAAGTCATGTACCCTGCATTGAGAAACACTATTAAAACCACACATACGCATATACTACTGGTCCATTACTGATGCCTGAAAGAGATAGATCAACTTTTTTTAAAATAAGACTTTATGTGGAGTGGAGCCAGAACAGTACAAATGATCTTTCTGGGAGATCATTGGCCAATAGAAAGGATATATTCATGATTATAGTGGTTATAGAGAGCACAACTGGCTGCCAACAAAGCAGGATACCTTCTTCTGTTATACGATATTTCTCGCTCAGCTCACACCTTTTCTTCATAGATTATTTATTCCCTATCTCTATCAAAAGGGAGTAACTTTTATCCTCAACACTCAAATGGGGCTAGTTTTATATGTTTATATGATCTGAAAATGAAGTTCTTCACAATAGCTCTTATAGGTGCAGTTGTGAAGAGCACCATATATTACTAGAGTGTGTCTCTAAAAAACAAAAATAGAAGAAATACTCCCTATAAGTACAACATCAGATGGTACTCAGAAATATCAAGTGTTTGAAAGAAATAACTGATAGGAGTTTGAACTGCATATAAACTCTCAAGCAACAATACAAAAATGATTGAGCTGATTGATTAAGGGCCTGGGATAAGTAAGGCAAAGATGAGACGAAATGATTTGTGGAAGAAACATGCAACCACTGTAATAATTTGGCATTGCATTTAAATTCTCAATATGAAACATCATGGAATACTCACCACTTCAAGTTAGTCCCCTTATATATCCAATAGTAATCCTATCTTCAGGGAAGGTAGTGTCAACAAAGATCAACAAATTAGCTTCTAGGTGTAGGTGTAGGGTGGGGCCACACTTGTCTAAAGAAATGATTATTCCAGGGACTAGTCTCTTCCTTAGAGATTATCTCATGTCAAAAAACTGGAGAGAGAGAGAGAGAGAGAGAGAGAGAGAGAGAGAGAGAGAGAGAGAGAGGGTTGGCATAAAGAAATACATCTTGGGGGTCGGAATAATAGCACAGTCGATAGGGTGTTTGCTTGCACGTGGCTAGCTGGCTTCGATCCCTGACATCCCATATGGTCCCCCAAGCACAGCCAGGAATAATTCCTGCAGAGCCAGGAGTAACCCGTGAGCATTGCCGGGTGTGACCCAAAAAAGCAAAGAAACAAACAAACAAACAAACAAACAACATCTTAATGGATATTTGTTCATGGGGAGAAACACATCATAATTTAATGGGCTACGTGCAATCTAGATGGTACCCACTAGGTCTGTCTATTTTCTATTCTGCACCAATGTGATTCTGAATTTTTTGTCCTCTGTTTACTGAAGAGGTCATGCTCATCTGCTTAAGGGCAGACTAGTATGATCCTTCCATTGATCTTAAATGGTAGTCTCATCTAGCCAGGGTGATGGTCTTCTAACCGTCCCATGTTGGGACCAGTGGGTATAAAGAGAATTGTTCTCAATCTAGATAACATTCAAATCATATAGAGATTATAGCAATATTTCAGAAGTTATTGATTCAGAATCAAAATCACTCTTGTAACTGCCACACCCTCCATCAGTGTTTACGCAGAAGAGAGATCTCATTAGTATGAACTCTGACTTAAGGACATGTAAATAGTTTAAACTATAAGTAGATTAAAATGCAAAGATCCCAAGCTAGCTAGGCACCCTCCTAACAGAATTGCCTCTTGAAATTCTAACTGAGGTATTATCAGTAAGATGACCTTTAAAGAATAGAACATTTCCTGCATTGTAAACCTCTACTAGATATAATGAGTTCAGGAACAAAGCAGGGAAATAAAAGCATACACGAAAACTACTATTCCTGGTGATTCTATTTGAATGAAGAAGCCATGGCGCCAAAGCAATAGTACAGCGGGCAATGCTTTTGCCTTGCACACATCAGACTCAGGTTCAATCCTGGCATCTATATGGTCCCCCAAGCACTGCCAGGAGTAATTCCTGAGTGCAGAGCCAGGAGTAACCCTTGAGCATTGCTGGGTATGACCCAAAAACGCAAAAACAACTAAAAGAATTGCTGTTTTATGCTTCTTAATGTGTGTCTATATCTTGGTTCTAGAAGGCTTGCTCTTCTGTAAAGAACTCAGACAGTAAAGTTAAAGCTATAGCTGTGATATATTGATTTTAATTTCCATAAGTAAGCAGCTCCTTAACTAAAGAAATTAGTTACATGTATATTCAGATATTAAACTGATAAGAACAGATACTACACTTGATCTTAGCCAAAAGGCCGAGAAGCGCTTGTGCACTGGTCATGATGAAAAGACAGAAATTTCAAGGTAATCCTTGAGAAGACAGAAATTTCAAGGTAATCCTTGAGAAGACAGAAATTTCAAGGTAATCCTTGGTATCCCTCATGCCCAGTTAAACCTGTAATTTGGAGCTAGGCAGCAAGAGGATAAGATCAATATAGATTTTAAGACTCAATACCTGGAGAGAAGCAGCAAGATGGTGGTGGTGTAGCAGCAAGCACTGCAGCTGGCAGAACAGCAATTCCCAGAACTCTGAACAACTGATGAGGCCAGAAGCTTCCTGAGTGAGTGAATGTGGATGCCACTGGATATCCAGACACAGGGAGAGTGGCATTAAACAAAACTGGTTGGTCGCCTGACGCAATACACTTTCCTGATTGGGTGGCATTAGGGATGGCAGAAACACAACCTCCAGGAAGTGACTCCCCCCCACACACACACTCTTGGGGCTCCGTGTGAAGACAGAGTTTTAATGCATTGAGTTTCCAGAGTCATTCCTAGTTCCTGGTGATTCAGATGGAGGGTTGCACCACCACTATTTCTTCCCTAGACCAGCCCACACAGCCCACAGTATTTACTAAGGAAGAAAATGTCCCTCAGCACCAACTATCTGGAGATCCAGGATGAGGATGAGCTCCCTGGCCAGGCTCCACTGGACTGGTGGCTCCAGCCCACCCATATCGCCCAACTTGCAAAAGGCAGCAGCTCGGGCTCCGGTCCCGGTTTCTGCTTGGGCTGCAGCAGCCATGGTACTGGGCACCAGGGGATACAGTGCTACCAGCAGGTCAACCTGGGCTTATGGGGCAAGTGCATCAGCAGCCAGAGGGTGCCCTTGGGCTTCCACACATCCAACATTTTCTGTGTCTCTGACCAGTCTCTAATAACCTAGGGCCAAGTCTCCTGAGAAGTCAAACTGCCCAAAGGTAGGTATGTGAGAGCCACACCCACAAACCACTTGGGCTCAGCCATACAAGCTCACTTACTGGCCGCACCCAGGAACCCATAAATAAACCTTGAATCAGAAGCTACGGTTAAGAAGCTCATTCACTGGCCATGATCCAGAGACCCATAAATAAATTTCAAAAGAGATCAACAAGTGGCCAAGATGCTTCCAATCCCTTGTGCCAGGCTGAGCCAACTGGAGCAACCCAGAGGGGGACAGATGAGTTACCAGCTCATCTCGGCAGAGCCCTGAGAGCTGAACACCCCCCCCCCACACACACACACCACAATTGCCACCATGTTCAAGGCCGAACTCCACTGCCTGGAGGAGCTCCACACAGAAATTATGCTGTTGAAAACTCAGATATGCAGGTTTTGTGAATTAAAATCTTCAGGCTTTCACAAAGTCAGGGATGGGCTACCTCTCCCCATCTCTGTTCTTCTAGAGGGCCCAGCAACCATGCCCATGCCCCAAAGCCACCACCCAGTTAAACATTTACTTTCAACTTTATCACCCTGCTAAAGATTTTGGAATTCCTGGAGTGCATGACTGCTGCAATACTGATACACCAACATTACGAGATATATATTGTAAAAAGCAATATAAAGTAAATTAATTAATGCCCGTCAAGGGAGAAGACTTGGGGGTAGGCAGTAATATAGGGACTTTGGTGGCAATAAGGGCAAATTGGTGGTAGGACTGGTATTGGAATATTGAAGCCCTGAAATAACCATATTGTGAACAATTTTATAAATCACATGTTTAAATAAAGGTTTAAAAAAAGACTCAATACATCAGGAGAGGTATAATTCATTATGTTCTGATATTCTTCCCCTATCCCCCTAAATTATAGTGAGCAATTCTGGATAGAATTTAGAGTTAGGAGCATACACCACTGAATAGGGCAAGGAATAGACTCAAGTAATTTCTGCTGGTGCCTGACTGGCATTGCTTTTCTGCTCGGTGAACACTTCCCTTGGCTCTGCAAGTTCTGGCCAATGGTTGATACCCTGTCACTGTTCCTATCTTCCCTGCCATCCCAAGTCTTCTGATATTTGTGTAATTGCTACATTTAAGGAAATTATTATTCTTTACCCAGTAACACCATTTCCAGATTTCAATATGTGTTAGGGACAATCTCTTTTCATCACCAAAGTACATGATCTGGGAAAAACATAGAAAATTTTGCAAACTAGAAAAACTGTTGCATTTTTTTACATTGTTTTTATAAAAGATGGTATAGTATCCTTGCAAAGAAACGCTAAATCCAGGTAATTCAGCTACAAATTCAGTTTCAGTCCTGAGTCTATTCCCGAATTCCCAACTAGGAGTGATTATTTTTCTTTTTTTTTCTTTACTCATGTAATATTTTGTCAATATCTGAATGTGTTTTAAGTTGTCACTACTGAAGTGGCAAGGAGTATGTATGTGTGTCTCTCTGTGTGTGTGTATGTGGGTATGTGTGTGTGTGCACTCACACCCAACTCTGTGCTCATGCAGGTGATACACAGAGTGAGTGTGTGAACACACTATTCAAATCTAGTGAGTAGAGGCCAAGGGTCTAAATAACTATCCTACAATATGCAGCACTGTATAACTTTCCTTGATTTCAATGGAGAGTTAGGCAGAAATTTTAGTCCAGTAGTGCAAGGGATGAGAAGCCCTCTTGTAGAAAGAGGTACTTTCAGGAATAGGCTGACTTTTCAACAAAATTCTAGTAAATTGAATATCCCTTAAGAAAGAACAAATATTTTTAGACAAAGGAAATTTAAATCAAATTTAAGGAAAATGTATAGAATTCTAGATTAATTTTGTCCATCCCAAGGATAAGCATTGTTACTTCTCTTTATCACTGCTCAGTGGAAAATGCCTTTAGATTAATTCCCTGTTTCTAATAGAACACTGCTTACATATTTGCTTCAAATCTATGCATCTAGTAGTTGTGGGTTTTCTCTAAAAATACTTTTTAACATCTGCCTTTAGAATGGTTTTAGAGACTGTATTCCACCAAAACACACATTTTTCAACTTCAACAATATAAACATATGGCCTCTATCAAGGATTCTTTTAATGCAAAAAAGTCATTGCTTACATAGGACAAATTTATAACCACTCAACATAACCACTGAATGTGCTATTATCTTTCCTACAATTATATATATTTATATATATTTTCATATCTATCATATATAATATATTAGGTGCTGTGATCATCCAAGGATGGAGCCAGCCGGTTCCTGTGATCTTCTCCGGTAGGAGTGCTCTCTCTAGGGGCACTGCTCAGCCCCTTTGGGCCTCTGTGATCACACCCATCAGACCCGGTGGAGAAACAGCCCGTGTTTCTTGGCATGGGGACAGGATGGTCATCCATGTGTTCATCATGTCCTCCTCAGGCTTCGGGGTGCCCAGGTATGCCTGATCCAGAGACTCAGACACCGGGACAGAGCTACCGGCTCTCCCTGTGTTCAGCTGATCATGAGGCACCCAGGAGGGAAGGCAAGTTCTAGCCCTGGCCCACCATCCCAACAAAGCCTCGCAAGAAGCCAGAGAAACCCTCAAAACCATGAGGGCCTCCATTTTCTACATCTGGACTCCACAACTCATCAGAACTCCACCCAAGAGAAAATCCGATTCTCTCCCTGTTCTGCGGCTATGCAGTTCATCAGTAAATGTAGGAAATGAGAGCCTACTACTGAGAGTATATCTGCGCGACAGAGCCTGGCAAACTACCCTTGTCACATTTTATATGCCAAAAACCAGTAATAATTATATCATTATTTATTATATTATATATCACTATACCTTTATCTATCTATATCTATCTATGCGTATATAGATAGATATATATAGTACAGGCGTTAACTTATTCTGTCAACTCCAGTTCACAACCCCAGCATCACAATGGTCCCTTGAACTCCAGGACATGGGAAGCAAACATAGCCTTTTTTTTTTAATTTGATTTTTTGGGTCACACCCGGCTATGCTCAGGGGTTACTCCTGCTCTTTGCTCAGGAATTACTCCTGGCGGTGCTTGGGGACCATAGGGGATGCCGGGATTGAACCCAGGCCAGCATAGGCTGGCGCATGCAAGGCAGATGACCTACCCGCTGGACAGCAAACATAGCCTTTGGACACCAAATGGTATGGCCTCAACTGTCTACAAAGTCCCTCCGTCCAAAGAATACTGTCTAAAGTTCTATTTCAATGACATTTTTGGGCTATAATTTTTTAGTTTTTGGTCTATTCAGGTTAGAAAATGATTGGAAGGCTTCCCTCTAAATTCTTTACTTTAAAATTTGAGATAATTTGTGACCTAAGAAAAGTTATCAAAAATGTATTTAAGGATACTGAATATCAAGTTTTATCTTCAGCAGCACCTTGTTGAATTTTGCTATTTTATATCACGCTGTATGACGTTTTGTATAGGTGATATCTGCTTGCTAGATTTGCTGAAATATGCTAACATCTCAAATTATATATGCCCAATTTTGACTTGAATTAGAATAAATTTGTCTTGTTATTCTACAAATCTTATAGGTCTTAATATCTTTCATCAAAAATAGCAAATATTTGCTACTTTCAAGATTTTTGTCTGAAAGTTGGTGTCTGATATTTGTGCATTCACCTCTTTCTATAATTTGATTTTTGGGACACAGCAGTGCTCAGGGCTTACTCTTGGCTCTGCCTTCAACAATCATTGGTGGGGGGCGGCGTGAGGAGCACACAGGTGCTGGGGATGGACTCAGGCCAGCTGCAGGCAGGGGCAAAGCCCCTATTTGCTGTACCATCATTCCAATCTGCACTTCTCTCTCTCTTTGAACTTTCCCATACATCTACAGTATTTTCCTTTTAACACTGTGCATAGATTTTTTTGGGTGTTCTTTCATAGATAATAACTGGAAGAATTTGTTGAAAACAACGTGAAAGTCTGCTTTTTTAGAGAGGTGCTTCACATCAATATCTATGAGCTCAAAAGACCTAGTTCATGTTTAGACATAGAGTTCTATACTTTTTAAATATTGTTTTACCCTGACTCGTTTGTTACTGTTTGCTTTACAGACTTCACTTTCTTTGCTTTCACTTTCTTTGATGTTTAATATTTCAAAGGTCTCCTTTTGGTTTACATGCTCTAATTCACAAAAGTCGAGAAGGAAATGATCCTTTGAGTACACAATCCTGCACTATTCCTTCTGTCTTTAAGATTAGCTAATGTTTTTAAACCCATATTTTTTTCATGGAACCATGAATATTGCACTGTTTTAAAAATAAGATATATTTTGACCATAGATTTATTTTGCAACTGAATTTAGATTTATCCTGGAGTGAACAGGGCAAATATAGGTCAAGTTTACCTTGTTTGTGCTTATGTCTTTGCATTTATTGATATGACTCTCCATTTCGTAGTTCCCCAAAATACTTGTTTATAATAACTATGCTTAAATTTCTTATTTTGTATTGTTTCTGTTTATAAAGAACAGCTTGTATCTCAACATTACTCACTGAGAACTCTGTGGTGTTTCTCTGACTTATGGCTTTAAATACTGCAAAAACACAGAAGCCAGATTTTACAGACCCTCACACTTTATACATAATGCTTTGTTTTTGCTGAAGAGTTTTAAAAAATATATGGGCTTTATTTATTGTTTTTTTGGGTGACACCCAGCGATGCTCATGGGTTACTCCTGGTTCTGCACTCAGGAATCACTCTGGGTGGTGCTCAGTGGACTATATGAGATGCCAGGATCGAACCCAGGTCAGCTGCATGCAAGGCGTGCAAACACCTTACCCACAGTACTATTGCTTGGGTCCTGATATATTGATTTTTATTTTATTTTTTTTTGCTTTTTTGGGTCACACCCAGTCATGCTCAGGGGTCATTCCTGTCTCTACACTCAGGATTTACTCCTGGTGGTGCTTGGGGACCATATGGGATGCCGCCCTACCTGCTGTGCTATCACTCTGGCCCCTGATATATTGATTTTTTTAATTTAAAACTTACTCTGAAATTAGATGAATGAATTCATAGTGGTTTTTCTTAAGAAAGCATGGTAACTTGTAATTTGTCTCTGAATTGTTTTCAACAGTTTTTAACTTTGGAAAATTATGATTTATTTGTATTTTTCCTTTATTATTACGCTTGCATGTCATTTATTTGTTATTATCACTGTAAGATAATAACGAATATTATCTTTGTTATTTTTGTTATGCTATGTTTATAAGTCATTTCCTTTATCATCATTTTCTTTTTGGGGCTTTTCTTCTCTGGGCCACATTTTTTTTTTTTTGGTATTAATCATGCGGGGTGGGGGCCATGCTGGCCAGACTTGTAGCAGGGATTTGGGCTCCTCCTCCAATTTCTCCACCTCCATGTCAGCGGGCGTGGTTGCGGAGCTCACAACCACCACAGCCAGCAACCCCAGAAGAGAGACAATCCAGACCCACAGCTGCACAACAGTCTTAGATAATACTGGAAGTTAGGACCAGGTCCTTTCCAGGATCTTTCACATTTATACACTGTATACAGTTCTAGGCAGGTTCTAGCCGTGGCCCATCATCCCAGTGAGCCTAGCAAGAAGCCAAAAGAACCCCACACCATGAGGTCAGTCATTCTCAACATCCAGACTCCTCAGAGCAGTCCAACAGCTCCTCAGATCTCCACCCAAAAGAAAAGCTGATCTCTCCCCATTGAGGTTCATCAGTAAATCCACAAGATGAGCATCTACTATTGAGAGTGTACCGCCTACATGGCAGAGCCTAGCAAGCTACTCATGTTGTATTTGATATGCCAATAACAAGTAACAATTATAGACCTCATTCCCATGACCTGAAGGAATGGTTTGAGGCTCTTCATGTTCCTTGGGCTACACTTGCTTGCAACAGGACATATGGAGATGTTACTGGTGCCCGCTCAAGCAAATCGATGAACAACAGGAAGACAAGTGATACAAGTGACAAGTGATTAATCATGTCTGTTATTTTTTATTACCAAGATATAATTTCTAGCTATTTATCTAGTATAGTTTTAAACTGAAAATTCTACATTTTTACTCCCTGCCACACCCTTGTCTTAGGATCTTTGAAGAACTAACTTGTCAGTTACTCTAGCACCAGCTTTGTCCAACTCTAGCACCCCCTAGTTAAGAGCCTTAACTAGTCTCTTCAATTTAGAACAGTTTTTCATAACTGTCCCCTCTAACACTTCCCCTTCACTCACGATCACGATCACGATCTTCCCGTTGATCTTCTATTTGCTAGAGCGGGCACCAGTAATATCTCCATATGTCCTGTCTCATGCCAGTAGAGCCAGGGGCATCGGCTTGCTACAGGAACATAAAGAGCCTCAAACCATTATATTAGGTCATGTGAATGACCTAATATAATTATTACTGGAATTTGGCATATCATATACAACACGAGAAGCTTGCCAGGCTTGCCGAGTGGGAGGCAAACTCTTTTAAACACCTCCAAATAAAGCATTTATTGATTAACTGGGCAGCCGCTGCGGCTGCAGACCCGGACTGTGATGGGCTGGTCTGCTGGGTGGAATTCTGATGAGAGGGAAGTCAAAAAGTGGAAAATGGCGGCGCCCGTGGAGTGAGGGAGGGGTGGTCTGGCTTGTTGTGAGGCTCTGCCGAGGTGGTGGGCCAGGGCTAGAACCCGCCATGCCTCCCAACTGCCTCATGAACGGCTGTGCACAGGGAGAGCAAGGAACAGCTCTGCCCCCATGTGTGAGAGTCTCTGGACCAGCATACCTGGGCGGATTGAGGAAAAAGCTGCTTCAGGGTGGGTGTCGGTGATCCGGGCTGTGATGGGCTGGTCTACTGGGTGGAGTTCTGACGAGAGGGAAATCCAAAAGTGGAAAATGGCGGCGCCCGTGGAGTGAGGAGGGGGTGGTCTGGCTTGTTGTGAGGCTCTGCCGAGGTGGTGGGCCAGGGCTAGAACCCACCATGCCTCCCGACTGCCTCATCAACGGCTGTGCACAGGGAGAGCAAGGAACAGCTCTGCCCCATGTGTGAGAGTCTCTGGACCAGCATATCTGGGCCAGATTGAGGAAAAAGCTGCTTCAGGGTGGGTGTCGGTGATCCGGGCTGTGATGGGCTGGTCTACTGGGTGGAGTTCTGATGAGAGGGAAGTCCAAAAGTGGAAAATGGCGGCGCCCGTGGAGTGAGGGGAGGGGGGTGGTCTGGCTTGTTGTGAGGCTCTGCCGAGGTGGTGGGCCAGGGCTAGAACCCGCCATGCCTCCCGACTGCCTCATGAACGGCTGTGCACAGGGAGAGCAAGGAACAGCTCTGCCCCATGTGTGAGAGTCTCTGGACCAGCATACCTGGGCCCAGATTGAGGAAAAAGCTGCTGCAGGGTGGGTGTCGGTGATCCGGGCTGTTATTTTTTATTACCAAGATATAATTTCTAGCTATTTGTCTAGTATAGTTTTAAACTGAAAATTCTACATTTTTACTCCCTGCCATATCCTTGTCTTAGGATCTTTGAAGAACTAACTTGTCAGTTACTCTAGCACCAGCTTTGTCCAACTCTAGCATCCCCTAGTTAAGAGCCTTAACTAGTCTCTTCAATTTAGAACAGTTTTCATAACTGTCCCCTCTAACACTTCCCCTTATGCTTATAGATATGTAAAATATTTTCTATTTGAAAAATTTTACCATTAAGTTGCCAGAAAGGCAAGGATTAACTTGGTCTTCAGAACTAAAGTAGAAACATCGACTTGAACACTGTTAGAACTCTGTTCATTCATAGTCTCTGTATGCTGTTTCTTCTCTTTTCTCTCTTCTTCCTCTTGCTCTCCCCATACTCCTCTCCTCTCTTTTCTTCCTACCCCCTTCATTTCCAAATTTAGCCCTTTTTGCCTCTTGTGATAGTGTTATGGGAGGAAATGTAAAATTCAACAAGAATCATGTGCTTCAAAGTATAGAAGTAAAAATATTTTGAGAAAACAAATTCTTTTCTAGAATTTCCCATTCTAGAAAAGCATGGAAAGAAGGACATACAAAAAACCAAACAGACATGTATTTATTAAATTATCCCCTCTAATTCTTCACTAAAATTCATTTAATGTAACACACATACTAACCTTTAAAAGGTTAAAGAGCTTGTATTGATTGTAATAAATTTCAGTCATATTCAATTATAGCATTTCCTGAACACGGGTTTCAACATACCTAACTATGTTCAATTTTTAGGTGGATCTTCACTTTTACTTTTTTATTTTGGTTTTGGGCCACAGCTCTGCGCTATCACAGAGGTATTATTCCTCACAGGGCTCTGGGAACCATGCCTGGTCCTGGATATCACCTATATTCCTCGATACCTATTGCTTTTGGAGAGGGAGGATTCTATCAATTCACTAGTCTACATACTCAATGTATTTCCTGATAAGACCACCAAGATATGCAAATGAGAGAATGTATGAATAAACTGTTATATACTTGCAGTCGCTTATGTTTCTTCTGTGACCCTTTTGAATGGGTATTAGGATTCTCATCATTCTTTGGGAACAAGAATGGATTTAGTGAATTAACACATTATCGTGTAAAACATAGTCAAGGGCTTAAGTCAGTTTTCTGATAAGAGACAGAATAATTGTTCAGAGTGAGATCAGACTATATTCATTACCCTTACTCAGTGCTCACCACCACTCTCTGGACTTACTTCTAAGCCACAAAGCTAATTATGTTCATTTTAATTATAAATTTTGTAAGAAAACCACCAATATTTGTAAAAGCATAGATGGATTTATTTTGAATGAGGTATGGTCTAACTTAAAATTGTTTTTAATTTAGAAATACCTGAAGAGAAACACCTGTTCTCTGGGTCACTTTAGGAAGCAAATATAACAGAATTTTAGATAGATATGTTCTCTGCTTTTGACAGGGTACTGTCATATCGACCAGTAGAGGGCGCCTACATATCAGCAATAATCTCAGAAATGTCCCTAATGAGGTCTAAGCATTTTACTATTACTTTGATGTTGTCAATTATTAGTAGAATGTGAAAACTTATTTTCTCTTCTTTTTTCTGTGTCTTTCATTGTGAAAATTTAAATGCATCCCAAAAGACTAAGAACCATTTAGGATGAAATACAAGCTCTGACTATATAAGAATGAATTATATTAAGGATGTTAATTCTTACACAATGTTTGGTTTTTTTTCACCCCTGAGAATTCAATCCCTGGTATGTGAGTCTCTAATTATTTATAAGGTCTTAAATATTAAGAGATTAAAAATATTTTAACACATCCATTGAAGTGAACTCTACAAAGGAATCATAGAATCAGATGCCTTTAGACTGTTACCAATACTGTAGAAGTTCATTAGTACTGATTGGTCGATAAATAGATGATGGAAGAGAAAAGGACCATGGTCAAAGTATTTCAATTTAGAAAAGAACTGATATCACAGCCTAGTTGCTGAGCACATCTCAAGCCCAACCAATTGATGCTTTTTACCAGGAAATTCCCTGCAACTAACACTTTAGTGAACCCATGCCATTGAGTAAGTGTAACAAAGGTAACAGACTACTCATGAAGATTTTCAGAAGTCTAAGCAGCATATAAATGCAGAGATCTTGATTGAATTAAGATAATCAAGCTTAGGTTTGCTGGTTTATGCATACCATTTTATCCTTGATTGCTATGTCTGTCTTTGTTCACTTTGTAACTTTCTAACTTATTCTCTATTTCTCTTTACTCCGAGTGTTTAGGCAACACAATTTTCTATGTTTTTAAATTGTATTATACCACTGTGAGATATGGAATTACAAATCTGTTCATGATTGGGTTTCAGTCATGCAGTGTTCCAGCACCCACCAGATCCATCAATGCACCCATCCTAACACCAATGTCCCCAGATTCCCTCCCCTGCACCTGCCTTTCTGAAGAAATTTTCTTCTCTCTCCTCTCTCTCTTCTTTTGCACATTGTGGCTTGAAATACATACATTTAGGCATTATCATGTATACCCCTTTGCCTACCTTCAGTGCTCAGTTCTAGTCTGTTGTTAACATTTCCAACAATTATTAGCACACTGGTCCCTTCTCTATCTTATCTAATCTCAACACCCACAAACTGTGGTAGATTCCAACCTTTGATAAATCCTCCTGGTCCTTGTTTTGCCTGACTTTGGATATTAGTCTCATAGTATTTTTATGTCCCACAAATGAATGCAGTCATTCTATATCTGTCCTTTTCCTCCTGACTAATTTCACTCAGCATGATTCTCTCCATGTCCATTCACTTATAAACAAATTTTATAACTTAATTTTTCCCTAACAGATGCATAGTATTACATTGTGTGGATGTACCATGTGTTTCTTTATCCAGTCACTATTCTCGGCACTCAGGTTGTTCCAATATTCTGGCTATTGTGAGTAGTGTTGTGATGAATATAGACGTGCAGATGGTGTTTCTGCTCTGTGTTTTTGGGCCCCTAGTGTATGTTCCCAGGAGTGGTATGGCTGGGTCAAGTGGAGTTTCTAGTTTTTGGAGAAATGTCCATATTGTTTTCCAAAAGGCTGAACCAGTGGACATTCCACCAACAATGGATGAGAATCCATTTCTCCCTGCATCCATGTCAGCACGGCACTGGTTGTTCTTGCTCTTTTGGATGTGTGCCAGTCTCTGTGGTGTGAGATGATATCTCATTGTTGTTTTGATTTTCTTCCTGATGATTAGTGAAGAAGAGCACTTTTTCATATGTCTTTTGGTCATTTAAAATTTCTCTTTGAGGAAGTTTTTGTTCTTCTCCCCATTTTTTGGTGGAGTTGGCTATTTCTTGTAAAGTTCTATCAGTACCATGCATATCTTGGATATTCACCACTTATCAGATGGGCATTGTGTGAATATTCTTTTCCACTCTTTGGTTTGTCTTTGTATCCTACTCATCTTTTCCTTCGAGGAACAGAAGCTCTTTAGTTTCATGCGGCCCCATTGGTTTATCTTTGCTTCCATTTGCTTTGTCAGAGCTGTTTTATCTTGAAGATGTCTTTAGCTTCAATGTCATGGAGGATTTTGCCTATGTCTATTTTGATGTTCTTTATAAATTCAGGTCTGATATTGAGATCTTTAATCCATTTTTATCTGAGTTTTGCACATGGCATTCTACAGAGGTCTAAGTTCATTTTTTCACATGTAGTTGTACAGTTTTCCCAATACCACTTGTTGAAGAGACTTTCCTTGCTCCACTTCATATTTTTGCTCCTTTATCAAAGATTAAGTGATCATATATTTGAGGATATCTACCAGGATATTCAACTCTATTCCGTAGGTCTACAGGTCTGTCTTTATTCCAGTACTATGTTCTTTAATTATTACCACTTTGTAGTACAGTTTGAAGTTGGGAAGGTGAAAAGAAGAAGCTCCCATCTTCTTTTTCCCAAGGATTGTTTTAGCTATTAATGGGGGTTTATTGTTCTGCATGAATTTTAGGAATGTTTGGTCAATTTCTTTGAAAATTGTCATAGGTTTCCATATAGGGACTGCATTGAATCTGTGTAATGCTTTAGGGAGTATTGCCATTTTGACAATGTTGATTCTCCCAACCCATGAGCAGGGGATATGTCCATTTCCTCATGCCCTCTTTTATGTTTTGAAATAGTATTTTGTAGTTTTCTTTGTACAGAGCCTTTACATTCTTAGTTAAGCTATTCCTAGGTACTTGATTTTCTGAGGCACAACTGTGAACGGGATCATTTTTGATATCATTTTCTTCTATTTCGTTATTCGTACATAGGAAAGCCATGAACTTTTGGGCACTGATTTTGTAAACCACCACTGTACTACACATATCTACTTTTTCTAGGAGCTTTTGTTAGAGACTTTAGGGTTCTCTAGGTATAGTTTCGTGTCATCTGTAAATGGTGATATGATCATTTATCTTCTTTTCCTATCTGGATACCATTAATGGCTTTGTCTTCCCCTAATTGCTATGTGATTTTTGGCCTTTTTATGCCACTCCCTACTATGCTCAGGGGATTACTCCTGGCTCTGCACTCAGGAATAACTATTGGTGGTGTTCAGGGGACCATATGAGATGCTGGGGATTAAATCCAAGTCAGATGCTTGCAAGGCAAATGCCTTCCCTGCTGTACTATTTCTCTGGCCCCTTCCTAATTGCTATGGCAAGAACTTCCAGTACTATGTTGAATAGAGAAGTGGTGATATTAGGCGACCTTGTCTTTTCCCCTATTATAAAGGGAAGGCTTTTAGTTTTTCCCCCATTGAGAATAATGCTTGAGGTAGGAGATGCACTTCTTGAAGGTAATTCACAGATCTTATCAAAATTTACCAAATATCTTGAGTGTAAACCTAGGTAGCAGCTGATTTGCTACCTTCCTCTTTCTTCTATATTGCCACATGATGTTTTTAAAATTTACAAGTGTCTTTTTCACATGCTCATATTTCCCATGAGTGCTTAGGCTTATCCCTGCCAGAGGGCTTTTATTAGTTGTTCCATTTCTCCGAAGGTACCTTCCATCTGATGGCTACACAGCTAGTTTATTTTCCACTGAATTTTGACTCTTTCTCTATGAAGACACATTATAAAAAGTATAATTCAGAGTTCTAAGCCTGTTAGATAGTATCTTAGGGCAAGTGTCTTTTCAGAGCAGATTAAATATCTTCAGTATTTTTTGGAGGTATCTTTGAGTAAGATTCAGTTTTCTTTGAATGCTAACACTAAGGTCTGCATGGCAGTGAGCTGAATCAGCCTGCTTCAGCAAGAACAACTTTATTTATTTGCTTAATGTATATATATATATATATATATATACAAGTGATCAAGTGATATATATATATATATCACTTGATCACTTGATCACTTTACTTCCTGTTGATCATCAATTACTCAAGCGGGCCCCAGTAACATCTCAATATTTCCTGTCTCATGTGAGATAGCCCAAGGGCATCTGCCAGCTCCAGGAACATAAAGAGCCTCAAACAATTCCATCAAGTCATGGGAATGAAGTCTATCATTGTTACTGGTATTTGGCATGTCAAATACGACATGGGTAGTTTGCCAGTCTCTGCCATGTGGGTGGGATAATCTTGTAGTTACCTCAAAACTCAAGCATTTATTGATGAACCGCGAGACCCCAAGCAGAAGCGCAAGTTGGGCTGCAAATCACTAAGTACATGAGTGGAAATAAAAAGAAAAACGAAGGGACCAGGAGTCTGGAAGGGACCCATTATACAATGGGTAGAATGTTAATCTTACACGCAGCCAACTTGGGATCCCATATGGCCCCCAAACACTGCTAGTAATAATTTCTGAGTACAGAGCCAGGCAGAAGTAAATCCTGAATATCACTGTAGGTTGGTTGGAACATCACTCAGTTGGTATGACTCATTTGAGGAAGAACTGTCAGTAAAATGGGAAAGGGGTGTGGAATAAGTGAAATCTTGCAAGGTAAGGAATATATATATATATATATATGTGTATATATATATTCAGTATTGATGGACTCTTTCAGAATCAACCTTATCAATGACCCCCTTAAAGTTTATTTCATTTTCTTATGGAGTAGAGTTGCAGGGAAAGCATAGATAAATTTTTGTCAGTGTATTGTGGTACCAGAATTCAGAGATGTTGGAATTTGGAAATTGATTTTAATCAGCAAAGGCAACTTACTCCTTTTGGAACAACTTGGGATATCCAAAGTATATGATCATGACTGCCTACTCAAAACTCATGCAATCGGGACTTAAAGAAGCTTCATTGAGAAGAAAAAACTTTAACGATATCTTCTGTCCCTCTTATAATAAAACCTAATGTAATATTGCATGAAAGATTGAGCATTTACCTCCCTTCATCTCATATCTAATACCTGCAGTACCATGAGTAAACTAGATGTCAGAGAAGAGTTTTGCAGGAAAAACATACTGCACATAACTTTCCCATCATCAAAATCAACTGCCATTTCCCTCTCTTTCCCACATCAAGGGGTGGATATACAACTGTAGTTTTTGAGTAAGAAGAGAGGAACAGAAATGGATGTGCCAGTTTCACCAATAATCTGCTCATAATGCATGTCATTATATATGATTGTTTCCTGTAACTTCTTTATCTATTTTTCACAATGATCCATTGATCCATGCATTAGTCTATAATGTATTATGTAAAATCTAATTATCTTGTAGTATATTAGATTAAATGCAAGATGTTTATAATACTCATCAAAAATATGAATGATTAAATCACAATTGACACCTGAACTAGTGGCAGTACTTCAGACACTTCCACCAGGTTAACTGCCAAGAGCTACCAGAGTACTTATCTACACAATCACTGACCTTTTAGAGATCTTTATAAAAATAAAGAATCATAAGGTGCTGATTTACTAGTACTCTCACACAAAAACATGACTCATTCAAACTGAAATCTGCATGCTCTCTGGAAGGCCTACAAAGCAAGTTTCATGGTATTAGGATATACTTAGTGTTTTTATTTAAATGTGTACTTTGAAAATGTATTAATTTTGGGGCCAGCAGAATAGTCCAGAAGGTAGGGTATTTGCCTTGCATCCAGCCAACCTGGGTTCAATCCCCAGCATCCCATATGGTCCCCAAGCACTGCCAAGAGTAATTTCTGAGTGCAGAGCCAGGAATAACCTCTGAGCATTGCCGGGTGTGACCCACAACAAAAGCAAAAAAAAAAAAAAAAGAAAATGTATTAATTCATATATTACTCCTTTTTATTTAATATTTTAGCAGTAAGTATCCATTCAAATTGGACACTGATAATTAATGAGTAGTAGGCAAGATCAGTGTTATTCAGTAGTAGGCAAGATCAGTGTGTTCTCAACACCACTCTAAGAAGTGTTATGTTTTGAAATTTCATTGGAGAAAAGTAAAGTTTTAAAAATTCACAGCTTTGATTACATTCTTTGCACTTTTAGAACACTATCTCATTCTTATACTACCTGAAAATGGTCTCAGGGTTCATTCTTGGCTCTATTCTTCACAGGGCCTCAAAGCTAAAGGGCTCCTGATAACCACTTGGTTCAATTTTTCATTATACAGAGAGACAGAGATGATCAGTCTATTTGTGAATATTTCTAGCAATATGAATTTTGCTATTCATAGAATGAAACTCATATCTCATTCTTAGCAAAAATAATTTTAAAATGACTCCTGCTGTCACATCATTCCTTTTCTTTCTATTTTTCAACCTATTTCTGAGATCAATCACCAAAGAGAGATTCAGATTAAGTGTTCCACTATAGGGCAGCCTCTGAAAGAGGGGGGAAGGCATATGGACTATATCTCTAGTATCTCTGAAGTCCCCCCTTTTCAAGGAAAATGGTCTCAGGCTTTATTCTTGGCTCTATTCTTCACAGGGCCTCAAAGCTAAAAGGCTCCTGATAACCACTTGGTTCAATTTTTCATTATACAGATAGACAGAGATGATCAGTCTATTTGTGAATATTTCTAGCAATATGAATTGTACTTTTTCATAAAAAAAGTCTGTTCCATTGCTAGATAATGCTAAGATTATCTAGCAATGGAACAGACTCTTAGATAGAGTAAAAGTTTGCCCCCTAATCTCCCTCAGGCAGGGTTAATCACCTCCTGTATTTTGTACAGGGTTCTGGGAAAATCTTAGAAGTGATCACTGTAAATATTGGTTGCCATGTGTCAGGTCCTTGATATCATTAAAGTACTTCAAAACAAAAAAAAAATACCTATCCTACTTACTTAAGATGGATAAATACTGTCCCTGAAGTAAGGAAGACAAGTAGTAGAACACAAATATATAATCACAAATATATAATGGTGTTTTAATACACTAATTATTAACAGTATTTTCAACTGAAGGAATAACTAAAGAAAAATTTCTATATACAATCAGCACTAGACACATATAGGTCACCACGAATAAAACTGTATTCTCAAAAACTACTTAGAAAAATACAGAAAAATTATATGCTACCATATAAAATTATATATTATCAAGTAAGTTTCAGGATTCTCCACAAAGAACATTCAACATTACAAAAAGTGAAGTCGTGTTCTAGAATTCCAAGAGAAGGAAGTCTGATATGAAATATAAAACTCAAGAGTAAAGTCTTGATGTAATAAATGATCACTTGTATCACTTGTCACTTGTCTTCCTGTTGTTCATCAATGTGCTCGAGCGGGCACCAGTAACATCTCCAGACGTACTGTTGCAAGCAAAGTGTAGCCCAAGGGCATCTGCTCTGCTCCAGGAACACGGAGAGCCTCAAACCATTCCTTCAGGTCATGGGAATGAGGTCTATCATTGTTATCATTATCATGGTTTTTGGCATATCAAATACAAGGGAAGCTTGCCAGGCTCTGCCGTGTAGGTGGTAGGTTCTCATCTCGTGCTTTACTGTTGAACTTCAATAGGAAGAGATCAGCTTTTCTCTTAGGTAGAGCCCTGATCACCAAGAAAATAAATAATGAAGGCAACAAAAAATAGTTGCTCTAGCATGACAAAACCAAGAAATATTGTATCTGTGGTTTCTTCCTTGAAAAAAAATCTTTGATGAAGTTTTAATAATGAGACGTTCCCTATGTCTGCAACAGTTACTAGATTTAGGAAACGGCAGCTGCTGTCGGGATATTAGATCTTGCTGCATGTTATAAAACTTTTGTGGTATAACACGGGAGAGAGATATAAACTTCACTTTGGTTCCATCTCCAGCTTAGTCGTTCCAGAATGGGGCCATTAATGTTTATGTATCTTTAAAATAATATTTTAAAAAATTACCTAATTGCTATATACTTTATATATGCAGTGAAGTAAATAACGGGAAACATCCCAGATGTCTGCTCTCTCATCAGATTCTACAACTCCTGCCACTCTGGACAGATGCTCTGATGTAGGCAGGCAGACAGGGGCTGGGGGGGGAGGCCTGCATGGCAATGAACTGTTGCCATTAGGCTATCACCTTTTGGAACCAGGAATGAAGACTTGATAGGACCCATTAACCAACAATGGACCCTGAGGAAGCTGGATCTACCTCCTTCCACAGAGACCTTAACTCCCCATCAACCTTGATGGCCCAGCAGAAGATTCCAGAACACTCCAACTCAAAGGGATAAAACCCCTGTTGGGAATCAGTTGTGGTTCTCCACCTCTGAAGTAGGCCGCATTCTCCCTTGAGCACATTATTCTCTTTCCCCACTCCTTCCCCATCCTAAAACCTCCTTTCTTTTTCTTTTCTTTTTTTTTTTTTTAAATTTTTTATTATACCACTGTGAAACATACAATTACAAAGGTGTTCATAATTGGTTCTTGGTAATACAGTATACAAGCACCCATCCCTCCACCAGTGCCCCATTTCCACCACCAATGTACCCCCACCCCCTCCCGCCCACCCTAAGGCTGCTTTAATAGCAGGTACCTCAGTTTCCTCTCTTTCTCTCTCTGTCTCTCTCTCTGTCTCTGCATCTCTCTCCCTCTTATTTTACACATTGTGGCTAGCCCCTGCAGATTTTAGAGTTTATCACTTAAGTCTATTTGTGTATATTCAATGGTGAGTTTTAATCTGCCATTACTTTTCCCACATTTAGTAAAACACTGGCATCTATTTATGTCCTATTAATGAATGCAGTCATTCTATATCTGTCCTTTTCCTTCTGACTAATTTCCTCAGCATGATAGTCTCCATGTCCATCCATTTGCAGGAAATTTCATAATTTCCTCTTTTCTGACAGCTGCATAGTATTCCATAGTGTAGATGAACCACAGTTTCTTGAGCCAGTCCTCTGTTCTTGAGCATTTAGGTTGTTTCCAGATTCTAGCTATAGTGAATAGGCAGAGATGAATAAAGAAGTACAGATAGTGTTTCTGCTATGTGTTTTTTCGGTCTCTCGGGTATATTCCCAGGAGTGCTATTGCTGGATCAAATGGGAGCTCAATATCTAGTTTTCGGAGGAATGCGCATATTGTTCTCCAAAGGGCTGGACCAGTCGGCACTCCCACCAACAGTGGATCAGAGTCCCTTTCCCCCCACATCCACGCCAGCACCGGTTGTTCTTGCTGTTTTGGATGTGTGCCAGTCTCTGTGGTGTGAGATGGTACCTCAAAACCCTCCTTAATAAAATCTGTTTTACCTCACTGCTCGTCAACTCCTATAAATTCTTTTTCTGTGAGGAAGACAAGAACCCTAAGGAAACCCTGGGTAAGGCCTAGGACTGACTTTCCTTTCCTGCAAAGAGCACTTCCAAGCTCCAGTTTGAGTTCAGTGGCTCCCTGAGCAATCTCGGGTGGTGGGGATCAACTCCAGTGCCTAGAGATCAAGCGGACATCAGGTGTAGCTTGACGGCTACCTTGTGGGGCTAGTGGGGCTCTGGCCCACACTATGCAGAGGCTCATCACAGACTTTATAAGTGCTTGGCCTCCCCAGCAGGTCTTGGGCAGCAGAGGCGGCTGGGGAGAAAGTGATCATCTCTCTCCCCTTCCCGGCCTCACATAAGCCACCCGTGGGGCCCACCTACATCAGCTCTATTTTGATTCTTTGCTCATATGCATGTTCATATGTTCATGCTGGTGATTTTTAGGGGTATTCATTCCATAGTTGGTCATCCCTCTTATGACTGACCAGTTTACTTGACAAAGGATTTAGTCAATACTTTGTTCTAGCCAGTGAGCGTTGAATAGAGGTCTCATGTTGCTTGTAGTAACATACTTTATTATGGACTTGGCGAGGAAGTCATGCTGGACTTGGCAGTGCCCCAGCACTTAGAATTAGCAGAAGGTTCTTCATATTGTGAGGCTGCTTTACTTTTCAGCAAAAGAGGGGGATTTACTTCACCTTTCAGCAAATTTGCTTTACAGCAAAAGGGGAAGTGAGAGTGGGGAATCTTCAGCTCCATAGCCCTTTCCCTTTGTCTTTCTTTTGACAAAGCCACATGCCAAATCTACCACTCCTTTGCTCTGTTTTCTCATGGTCAGAGAAACAGATATGATCACAGCAACAGTATTTGTTTTCAAAATACAGAGATAAAAATGGAAAAGGAATTTATGTGAGAGTGGGAGACTATCATGGCTTCCTGTTCAGTGGTTTTAAGTCAGAGTACTTACTCTGTTTCCTATTTACTTGTCTGTATACCAAAGAACAAAGTGCCACATCTTTTCTTCCACCAGTAGTACCAGATTCCAGACATATAAAGTGTAAGTAATATTTGCTAAACAACAAAACAAACTTATGCTCAGGAAAATGAATTACAGAGGTAGAATTAAGGGTAAACAGCATAGGTTAAAGGACTTCTTTACTCATGACACTGGTAGTTTAGCAAATCAGACATTGGGGCTCCCACCCAAAGGACACATTCAAGATCAGAATCTCTATCTCATAAAACACACAGACAGATAACAGACCAGCATCATGCCTACAAGTACCACCACCCTCTCCACTACCACAACTTCTCACAGCCACCACTATCACAGCCACCTTACACATGGACTGTGCCCATCTATTTTTTTTTTTTTTTTTGCTTTTTGGGTCACACCCAGCAATGCTCAGGGGCTACTCCTGGCTCTGCACTCAGGAATTCTCCTGGGGGTGCTCGGGGACAATATGGGATTCGGGGGGATAAAACCTGGGCCAGCACAGGCCGGCTGCGTGCAAGGCAACGCCCTACCGCTGGGCTATCGCACCGCCCCCTGCCCATCTATTTTTAACTAGTCTTAAAATATACTTTTATATGTGAAACTTTTAGAGCTTCTGTCCCTAGTTCAATTTAATGACAATGTGCTACTTTAAATGCAATCGATATTCCAAATCTCAGACTACATCACCCATTCCTATCTACATACCTGATTATCCATTTTTTTTTAATCAAGAGGCCTCCTCTTTACCATACCACTTCTTTGAACTTTAATTCAAAGTTTTCTTTTATTGTATTCTTGCTAGTTTTGGGGAAAGTGTTCCCATGTTAAACTTTTCCATGTTTTAGTTTGTTGTCCTAATATTTTATATTTTATATTTTACAGCATATACAAATATTTAGCGCTGTATTCTTCAATATATCATGCATCTTAATCTTGTTGCCCCAAGACAGATTTGGGAAAATTTACATGGCTTGTTCAAAATTTCAGAATGGAAGCTTTTATATGCAAACTCATTCCTTAACCTTTATTTTTATTGCTCTTTCGATCACATCCAACAATGCTCAGTCAGGGGGTTACTTCCGGCTCTGCACTCAGGAATTACTCCTGGCGGTGCTAAGGGAGCCATATGGGATGCCAAGGATCAAACCTGAATGGTTGCATGCAAGGCAAATGTGCTACCCACTGTATTATCACTCAGGCTCCACATTCCTTAATCTTTGGAGACAGCAACACTGGTTTTGGAGGTGCCCCTCTCTAACTTTCAATCGTCTAAGGAATTATATTCTTGGTCCGCCCCACACCCTTCCTTTTCTAACTTGATTTTTTCTCTAGCCAGGGATGACTTCTGCTTGCAACATTCAATTTTTCTCCCTCATCTCTTCATGCCTGAAAAACATATAAACAACAACTAATATTTATTTAGCTCTCACTATGTGCTTAGATTGCCTTAAGCACTTTCTCTCATTTAATCCTCACAAAAATACCCCTCAGAGGTAAGTAAATGTTTTCTGGAGGGAAACCACAGTGGGTCTTTGCCACTTCCATGGAAACAAAGGCTGTTTTCAAACAATGTTAAGAAACTGTTTCTATCTTAGGCTTTGAATGACCTGGATTGTCTATGTGTGAAGGGGGAGAAAAGTGAGAGGGAAAGGAAAAAGAGAGAGAAAAAAAATGCTAGGAGAAACTCTTCTTTTAATGCACCAGTTAATTAATCAATTAATTTTGGGTTATGCACAGGCACTTACGTCTCTGTAATTTGAAAGGAGCAGGTCTTTGTGCTTGCGGAACGGGTTCTGATCCTGGAAGGTGCAGCCTTTGCTGCTGAAGTTTCCCTTTTCTCCCAACACCCCTCTATAGGTATTTTTGTGTTGAATAAACAGGCCTGCATGTTGTGTGCCAGGCTCAGGACACCCCTGCTGAGTGCATGTCCTTAATAACAACAATGCCACACATTTATTCTACACTGACCCCAGTGACCCCCCAAAGTTTGTTCCTTCAACTGCATCTCCTTGGCCCTTTCATTCCCCTGAATTCTCTGCACAAAGCCCTTGTCACATCTACAGTCCTCTGGAAACTAAACTGGGAAGGAGAAAGGGGGTGGTGGCGGAAAAAAGTTGAAAATAGCCAAACCTTGATCCTCCACCTAAAAGAAAATCAGTACATTTGCATGTTAAATCATCTGAGCACATCACAGCTTCCTCTCATCATGCACCCCCCCACTTTAACACATTCTTTTCTAAAATCCTGAGAATTGGGGCCCAGACCCCATTTGAAGTCTCTGATAGGTCACAGCAGATAAGAAACTAGTGTGAAGAAAGTTCTTTGCTTTACATTCTCAATTATCAAAAGTTTTAAAACATTTCTGTTCTAAACGGGATGCTCTGGCCTTCAGAGGGGCAGGAGAAAGATATTGCTGGCTTCTCAGAGTGAACTTTACTGACTTTCTTCTTCCACTCATCGTCCCTTTACTGATCATTTTTGATCTGCCAAAGCAGTCTTCAAAGGAAAGATTATCACTAAAAATATTTTATTTTGTACTTTTTATTAAATTTTTATTATCAAATTCTTCTCTGTCACTCACCCAATAGAAATGAAATTGTTTTAAATGAATTGACTTATTTCAAAAAAAAAGAATCTATGCTAGTCACCACCTCATATATTTTTTCTGCTATTAGTTTTATCTCTTCAAATGCAATGTAACAAAGAATTTCCCCTGAGTGCATGAAAAATAGATAAAAAAAAAACTCTAAGGCAACATTTGTGGCTTTTCACATGTCTCAATAAGGAATAAAAAATGGCTCAATAAATGCTTAGTTAGCAATCATATGTGACCCTTCCTGGATTCAATGAACCTGTAGAATTAGATTCTTTCTCTTCGACCAAGGAATCACTTCTCAAATTATTAGCTACAATTGTAAAGCTTTTGATATTTTGGAGAATTTGCAGGAGACAGAAAAAATTATTGATTGAACTAATTTGATTAACAGAGGAATTATGTTTAATGTTAGTTATGATTTAATTCTGGGGAAATTCAGACAACAAAAATTTGACCATTTAAAGAGAACAATTTGGGGCTGGAGGCGAAAGCCCAGTGGGTAAGGGTGTTTGCCTTGCGCGGCCGGCCCATGCCGGCCCGGGTTCGATCCCCAGCATCCCATATGATTCCCTGAGCACTGCTAGGAGTGATTCCTGAGTGCAGAGCCAGGAGAAACCCCTGAGCATTGCCGGGTGTGACCCAAAAAAGCAAAAAAAAAAAATTAAATAAATAAAAATAAAATAAAGAGAACAATAATTGCACAATGATCTCATCTGTGTTGCTCTGAGACACCTTCATCCTCCTTAAATAAAACCCAACCCCTGATGAAAGTTCATGGCAGTAACAATCCTAGTTCAATATTATTGAAATTTAAAATATTTTCCATTTAAATATTACAGTCAATATTTTGTATAGAAGAGATCATACATTTTGTGACCTTTTGTTTCTATATTCTCTCAGCATTTTTATATCCAACCGTGTTATGAAATACAACATTATTTTATTTCTTTTTTATGGTCAGATGGTATTGCATAAATTTTGTATATATTCTTCTGTTGGTGCAGTTTCTAGTATTGTTGATAAAAATTTGTTGAGTTATTTATGTTTTTGCTTATTTTTAATAGTGACACCAAGGAAGTTTCTCTATGAATAATATTGAGTACATGTTTTCAGTGCTTTGCAATATATGCTTATGATTGATAGGTTATATGGTATTATATGTAAAACCTTTTCAAACACTACAAACTGTTTTTGACTTAAAGAGCCCATTATACATTTTGGTCTATATTGGTTAACATTTTTTCTACATCATTGCTAACACTTGTCATTTCCATTTTTATTTCTTCTTATAAAAATCCTAGTGAATGTAAGTGGTACCTCACAACAGGTTTGGTTTGCATCAATCTTGTATGTAATAATTTGAGTAGCTTTTCAAATCTGTGTTGGTCATTTTACTTCTTTGGGAAACAAAATGATTCAGGTCACTTGATCACTTGATCACTTGAATCCCGTTATTTATTGATTTGCTCGGGTGGGCGCCAGTAACATTTCCATTGGACCCTATCACGTGCCAATGTAGCCCAATGGCATCTGGTTGATTCAGGAATATGAAGAGCCTCAAACCATTCCTTCAGGGTCTTGACAAGGAAGTCTGGCCATCTTGTAGGTGGGCGGCCACGTGATCTTTTGACATCCCGTGGGATCCAGTCAGTAACAGCTCTAGTCCAGCGGTTGTCTCCAAATCGCATTACATGTCCAGCCCATCTGATTTTTTGATGCCTTGGCAAACGAGACAGCATGCCTGATTCTGGAATAGCGACGGAGGTCAGCACTCCAGATTCCTTCTATCACTTGAGTAAGGCGTGATATTCCAAGCATAGCTCTTTCGATTCCTCTCTGGGAGACCCAAATAGCATTCTCATTCTGCTTTCATAGGGCCCAGGTCTCTGAGGTGTATGTTAATGCAGGGAGAATGGTGGAGTCAAAGAGATGTGCCCGGAGCCGGAGGTTATTTCTCCTTTTAGCTATTTCTTCGATGGCTTTGAAGGCATTCCATGCCGCTCTTTTCCTCCTGCACAGCTCAGGTTTTAGGTTGTTCATCATGTTGATTTCTTGACCTAGGTACACATAACTGCTGCATTCAGAGATGTTTGTTCCATTGAGAGTGAATGGGACCCTCAGAAACTAGTTCATTTTTTCATAAACATGGTTTTCTTTAGATTCAGCTGTAGACCTATCTTTCCACATTCTCGGTCGAAGTCAGCAGGCATTCGTGGTGCTTCGCTAATGTTTGGTGTTATTAGAACGATGTCATCAGCGAAGCGGAGGTGGTGTAGTTGCCAACCATCTATCTTCACTCCCATTCCTTCCCATTCTAATTGTCGCATGATTAGAATGGGTGTTCTCGAGGGTGGTGCTGAAGAGTTTTGGTGAAATGGTATCACCCTGTAGAACCCCTCTTTTGACATCAATGATCACTTCTTTGTAGAATGGTGAGATCCTGGTGGTGAATCCGTAATACAGCTCATGAAGGATCTTGATGTATTGGGTTTGAACACCCTGTTTGGCTAGGGCTTCGATGACTGCTTCAGTCTCCACAGGGTCAAAGGCTTTCTGTAGATCAATGAACGTGAGCAGAGTGGCATCTTGTACTGCCTACAAACCTCAATGAGCTTGGTTACTGTGTGGATATGGTCGATTGTGCTGAATCCTTTCAGGAAGCCTGCTTGCTCGCATGGTTTTCCTTCATCTAGTGTTCTGCTAATCCTGTTCAGGATGACTCGTGTAAACAGCTTGTAGATGTCGGACAACAGGCAGATGGGGCGTTAGTTGCTGATGTCGTGAATGTCTCCCTTCTTGAACAGTAGAACTGTCCTGCTGGTTTTCCATTGGGAGGGCACTTTGCATTCGGACAGGTAGCGTGTGAAGAGCCGAGCTAGTGTATTGATGAGTACCGGCGGCAGATTCTTCAGGTGTTCGGGTCTGACTTTGTCTGGGCCTGGTGCTGTTCCCTTCTTTACCGATGAGATGGCATGTCGGATTTCAGAAGGGAGAACGATGGGAATGACATATCCATCCTGTGGAATTTGGTATGTGGGCAGGTGGCTGTGGCAATCAAAGAGATTTGAGTAGAAGTCCTGGATAATCTTCTCCATTGCCTTTCTGGAAGATGTGATAGATCCATCAGGGCATTGGAGGGCAGTCATCTTGGTCTTATAGTTGGCGAAGGACAGGCGGGTGTGCAAAATGTTTTTCCGGCTTCTGCTGCATCTTCCAGTATTTCTGCTCCTCTGTCTTTGAGGTCTTCTTTTATCGCTTTTCTGCACCGTTTAGCAAGCTTGGACGTTAGCATTTGGTCTCCTGAGTCTCCGCTCCTTGCCACGTTGGCTAATGAGCTCAAGAGTGTCTGAAGACAAGCTTCCTTTTGTGTCTTTCTCTCGGCATTCTTCGCACAATCATGGAGGTGCTGAATCAGTCGGTTGTATTCTTCATCGATGTCGTCAATAATGGTATCTTCCCATGCTGCAATGGTGCCAAAGAGTTCCCAGTTGGTGGTCGTTCTGGGAGTTCTCTTCTTAAACTTTGCAGCCTTTTCTCCCCTTTGCGGGAAGTAGAATTTTGCACTGAAGGAGACGGTGGTCCGATCCTGTTTGGACTTTGGGGGATGACAGCAACATCGGTCAGACAAAACCGTCTATTGAAGATGATGTGGTCAATTTCATTGTGGAACTGTCCGCCAGGAGATTCCCATGTCCAACGTTTTGCTTCAGCCTTCTGGAACTGTGAGTTCCCATGAATGGTCTTGGTGGACATGATGAACTCAGATAGTCTCTCACCCTGTTCGTTCCATTCTAGGCCATGGGTCCCGATGTGGAGTTCTTCAGCAAATCTTCTTGGTCCTTTCTTGGCATTAAAATCACCGACTATGATCTTGTAGAAGGTGTGATCTTTTTAGAGAACTCCTCCAATTCCA